>MU172347.1:0-183105 GCA_016695485.1 Suillus hirtellus
TGTCACGAGTACCTCATACGAACCATTATTCGTTCCTTAATTCTAAATCCTTTAAGCGCCCAGTCACAGCGTCTAACATCAAACCCGTATTTACTGTTGAAGAAGTTCCTAGTTCCGCGTCTATTATTGAATTACCAGAATCACGTGATTTATCGGACAATGCCGAAGAAGACGTTGACGTCATGCCTCGCGATGCTCTTGGAATGTTCCAGAGTCTTACTGCGGCTGCGGCACATGTCATGACATCATAGTTATATATAGAATCGTACGATACCTTTAATTATTCTGATTGGTAGATAGTTCAGTCTCAGTTTCAATCTCCGCTTCAATAAATGTATATAGGTAGTCTGTCAGTAGTTGGTAGTTCTTTAGTTCAAACCTCTTGTTCGTACATTACTTGTACCAACCTGACGTACCTGCTCAATCCTATTCTTTTCTTTGGTTTATCTTGTTGTTTGAAGTCCTAGTCTCCGACCTTGCGTTTATTCGTTAAAGGGTTGTGACATTAGGCAACATTGAGTCTCAGGGGATGAAGTAGTGGGAGTAACTCACAGGTGCTCTTCATCTTGGAGTAATGGCTGATGAAATCAGCACACTCCAGCATCTGCTGCACTATCTTTCCATATATCACTAGCATAGATTGGATCTTGGCCAATTGCTCCTCTTCTGTGATGACAGTATAGACTTCAGATGTCTTCAAGAGTAAACTGGAAACTGTGACATCACAGTCTGCCTGATCAAGAATCATCTGTAACTGAAAAATTGTCAACCTGCAATGGCAATGATTGAGAAAGAAGCCTACCTTGGATGCATAAGTGAAGATACTCAGTGTCACCTTGGCATAAGGATGGACCTGCATGTGAATGTCAGTCATGTACTGAAAAAGGGATAGATGACTATACATTTGCAATTTCATTGGCAATGGAGTTGAATGCCTTCAAGGGTTTAAGCAACATGGAGAATGTGTTGATTGTATCAAACACAGATGGTAGGTCATTGATCACCAAAGAAGCACCTTGGACTTTTGCTGGAACCTGGCTGATGCCTGCAACACCTTTGGTAGCATCAGCAATTCTTTCATTCATAAACTTCAGGTCAAGATGTTCAGTCTAAGTAAAGACATCAGCATGTTGTCAAAAAAGACAAAATAACATATTGCAGACTTTGCTGGTTGAACTTGGCTCCACAATCCCAGAATTGGAAGACTGCTCGCAATTTGCTTCAGAAGTAGGAGCGGTGAGATCCTGTGGAGGCAATTAGTAGCAAACAATGGCACTCCCTGGGCATGCTCAGAATTGAAATTGGACATGCCTTGTTGGACTCAGTGGGTTCATGGTTGGGGGACTGTCAAGCACTTCAAGCAAAGCACTTGGTCACCTTGCCAAAGAGCTTGCAAACCGACCCCAAGGATCATCCACTAGACCCATTCCTCAAAGGCGAGAGAGAAGACAGCTGTGATGATTAAAGACAATGCAAAGTTCTAAAGACGAGAGTTCACACATCTTGACTGGCTGCTTTCCTGCCTCTGTCCTCTACTGAATGTGGGTCTGAACATGGCTTCAACCACTCCCAGTGCTTCTTCCAAGGAGGATTGTTTCCATCCATCTAATAAGTAGGAAGGATGGCTAGGTGGTCAATGTTTTGGTTAAAATGGAACGAGGAGGGTGGCACGAAAGAGACAGGCGCCTATCATATACATCATGTTTGCGATTAATGATGAACGTGGGTTTGGAAGCGCCCGCTGTCGATTTGCCGGACTACCAATATTATCAAAAGCTGAATAGGCTAATTGAGTACAAGGCCGCATCAGAAAATCTCGCTGTTCTAGCACGCGACCGTGAAGAGAGAAGATGTGTGTTCGTGCGCAAACATTAATGACGTCATGCAAGTCGTGCACTGGATGTCCACTCTTGTAGGCAATCGCCCGCCTCCAACGCCCGGTCTTTTCTGACATTCTGTACTTAAAGCATTTCAGGCTTTGACAGCACCGATCGATAAGAAATCTACAGAGAGGAGGCTTTCCAAAATACAGGGTATCGCATGATTCTAGAGCTACAATTTGATGAAAGATGTATCAATCCCATGTGAAAAATCCCAAATACAGATCCTCTGCAATGTGCGCGGTCAACATTTAGGCTGATACTGAGAAGCATACACTCACCTGATCCTCCCCGCACGAAACAATCTGCATAGTTTAGGATTCAATCAAGTCAAAAATACAATTAAAAATCACGGACCTTGGTACAATCAAAACCCACACAAAATATCCTTCCTGTGTGGCCGCCATTCAGGTCAGCAACCAGTGCCCCTGTCTTCCTATCCCACACCTGTGTCAAGACGAAGTCATGAGTCTCGTTTATTCCATGTGATCGCATCCAACAATACCTTGATGGTTAAATCATAGCTCCCACTGACGGCAAACTCCTCCCCAAGGGCAACGCTTCGCACAAGATGGGTGTGTCTCTCTTGCTCACGCCGTGCAGCCAATCCATGCGACCCACAAGCATGACACACGACAGTGTTTGCATCTGGCCGCGGGGTATCAGACATGGATCGTGTCAGGGAGGAATGCAAAAAGAATGGCGCCATCCCCTGTCCCGGTATCATTGCGATATTATCTTGAGCATGCGATGTCGAGGAGGTCAAGGTAGGAGCCGTGGATGAGGGAACAGTGTTAACCTCAGGGTTCGTCGACCAGCCTTGCGACGATGCTATGTCAAACATGCGCAAATGCATGTCTGATGAACCGGATAACAAATATGGGGGCTTGAACTCGATAGAGGCAATACTGAAGACGTTATCTTAGTAATCATATCTACTGACGGAAAATTCAGGAAGAGCTTCACCCTCGTGCATGGTGTTCCTCAAAGGTGCTGATAAGTGCACCAGTATTTGCATTCCAAACGCGTATGGAACGGTCGCCAGAGCCAGACACTATCACGTCACCAACGACGGAGACGGCGTTAACAGCTGCACGATGTGCCCGAAACACGAATTGAGGCTTCAACGACGGAAACCCATATGTTCTGACAGTCCGATCTTGGAATGCAAACGTTCAGTCAATCGACAGTTAGAGCCGTAGATAAAGCAAACCTTTGGAACACGTCACCAGCCTTCCACTATCGACACGAACACAAAGCACGCTGTCAAGATGATCTTGTAGCACCTTGACCAGCCTGTCCTTGCCGAGGTCCCAAACAACGACACGCCTGTCACTCCCTCCACTCACCAGAAACCCGGCGCTACTAGGCTCGCTTCCCAAAGCCTCCTCTCCATCCCCCGACTTCGCAAAGTCGGAAGATACGCACAAGCTTAAGACACTAGAATCATGCAATTCACCGACCACGCGCCGTACGCGGTCCGTGCGCAGATCCCACTCCCGAACAGTGCGGTCCTTTGATCCTGTAAATAGCACCTGCAGGGGTGCGGACCGACCATCAAGCCCTGCTGGATACGTCCATAACCAAAGACAATACACTGCAGCGCTGTGTCCGCCGGCATCTGCGCCAGGCAGTATACGCCTGCGATATGCACCCTGGCAGAAACGATTGTGTAGGAGCACGTGCGTCTGGTGGAGAAGCTTATAGTCCGGCGCAAGATGTGCACTTCGTGGCAAAACGCCATGCTGCGATGTGATACGGGATATCGGAGTGATGGCGCTTGTCGAAGAAGATAACGCAGCTGAAGTGATAGGTATGAGGAGATGTGATAGACCCTGTGCTTCGATATCGTCGATGTTCATCGGCATTGACGTCCAGTCTACTGAGTCGTCCCCTATGAAATCGATGACATCTGCTGCGCCTTCACCGCTCCCTTCGTCCTCGTCCTCCTCTTCGTCGCCCATACCTTCATCTTCATCCCTTTCTTCGCGAATCACTGCATCCGCAAGATCTGCATCACCAAGTCCATCCCAAGGGGTGGGCGCAGCGACGTCCGTGCGCCATTCCCAGCCATGTGCATAGCAAAGGCGACGCCAAAGTACTTGGTCTGTTGCGAGGGTGTGCCAACGTTTAGAAACAAGAGAGCACGCGAGTAAGGAGGCCGCTGGAAGATACGTGAAAATGAAAAGAGATAGTTCTGTGGGAAGGGCCTACAAATAATCGATCTATCAGTCAGGGCTGCTGGAAAGAGGACGTCAGACTCACCCCTACGACATCAAACTGCAACAGAGGGGTCATTCTGCGCTGCAGACTTGCAAGCACAGAACGAGGAAGACACTCCAGGAGCTTGTAAGTTATTTCTGTGAACGTTCACACGAGTAGGAACGTCGCATTTGAGTGAGTGCAGAGGGGTGCGAGAAACGAAATTGTCAAATGTAGTTCTCATTCGGTAGATCAGAGACGAACCTTCACGCTCCCTATCATTCGATGCCATGGTAGCCAAATGCCAGTCAAGGCTCCGTGCAATGCCCTTGCCTTTGACGTCTACCTGTGATTCCATCCAGATACCACCTGGTGTGATTCGTTGCTCATAGATACTTGCACCCTTGTTGAAATGCAAGCCAGCTCTGTAGTTCGCTGGTGGAAGAGCTATCCCCAGCTCCGAGCTGGTCGCTTCGTTGGCAGTGCTGCAGTGTTGTGAGAATGCAAGCTTGAGCCCTTTAATATCTGCATCTGAAAACCCGTTATCATTGGGACTTATCATAATTTCTGGTGGGGAGTCGATGCGCTGTAGTAGTACAGGAGGTCTGGGTGCGCAGCCAGATGCCTCTAGAGAGTGTATGTATGCTCAAACGTGAAGAGAAGACCTTCAAGTGTGGACCTAAACCGTAATGATATGGCCTAAAATGGAAATCTATTCTTCCAGTCATATAGACATCTCGACAGGCGCCTTTTGTAATCGTACCGGGGCCAGCGGGGCCCCAGATATGCATGTACGTGAAAGTCTGCATGGTAAAGTCGTCAAGAATTTTTCGTACTCTCTGACATGATGTAGGGCTGAAATAATTGACTGAGAAGGCAAGAGAGTTAATCTTATCATATTCACCAAGTTCCGCTACTACGTATAACTTCGCCAGTCATGCACGGGCCATGCCTACTGTTCGGACATCACACAGACCTGTTTGATGACCCTGGAAAATGTCAAGGAACGCTCAAACATAAAGAGCATGTCGGTCTACATCAACGTGAAGGCCCGCTTATTAGGTCTGCTTGCCGTCGTTGCCCCAATAGCCTAAAAAGATGGTTGGAATGCCAGACAGATAGAACAAACGTGACACCGGGTTTGACTCTTGACATCAGACACTCTGACAGATTGTCTAGAACATACTACTGGTTTACAATCTGACATCAGTCTATACGAACTATACCTTTGAGTATAAATCACTTGATTGCATGCTTGCGAAAAAAACTTGAGTATGATATCGGGCGCGCGCGCAAGGCCCCGTCTATTCGAGACGTCTCTCGTAAAGATATACCGCACTGTGCGGCGTGGACAGGAATCAGAGGTAGAATGGCGTGAAGGTGCGTCATCACAACAGATTGCATAAGTGTAGAGTCCTTGGGAGGAAATAATACTTCCTTGCATGAGAGGCGGGCCATAGGCAAAGGCACGATGGTAGACTGTGGTTCAAAATCGACCTGATCAATGTGAAGAGCAGTAAGTGTCGTAAGCATCATCCTGAGATTGAGAAGGCCCTGTCATTCTCGTAAGATTGCTACGATAAACTGAGACATCACTCCCTTCTGTAACATCAGACGTTTCCAAGTAGATCATGTGTCAAGTCCATGTGGCATAGAATGGGTGAAGTCAATAATAAGGACCAGTAATGAGCGGGCATGCAAGCATCGTAGCAGGCTGTAACCTGGATGCACAAACCCACGGTGCAGAGAGCCTGAATGATGCTCAGACTGATCAGAAGACTGTGAAACGAGCAACGCACCACTCCAAGAAAGTTCAATGGAAACCACGCGTCTGCGGCAATGAGGCAATGGCTCGAAAGAGTGTGAATTGATTGCCAACATAGACTGAGGCTGTGGTAAAGAACGTCTATGGGACCATCACGATGTCTACAGCTGCACAGCAAATCAGACGTGTATTTAATAACGAAGACAGGAGATTCAACGATAAGACCACGACCCACCATAGCCCATGTAAGCGTCTGCTCGCCGCGCAACGCTTCTGCTGACGGAGACAGAAAAAGGCTTGGAGCTCAAATGACATCCAGGATCCATGGAGACAATGAACGCGATTCGATAATATCCCAGATTCACGAAGACGAGGCATTGTTTCCCTTCAGAGACGCTTTCCCCTTCAGCGACATGTCCTCCTTGAGTGATGTGTTGGCGATATCTACCACTCAAGATGCATTATTCAAAGGGTCAGTCCTCCTCAAAGGCCATGAATCCTATGTAAGAGACATAACATTCATTCCTGGCACCCGTCTCCTCGTCACTTGCTCTGAAGACAAAAGTATTCGGCTATGGGATTTGGACACGGGGAAACAAGTGGGAAAGCCCTTGTTGGGTCAAGATTACGTTGTCTGGGTAGTTGCAGCGTCCCCTGATGGACGTTGGATTGTGAGTGGAGGAGGAAATGGAAGCATCCTGGTCTGGGAAGTGGCGGCAAAGAAGAGCGTGCCGATATCATTCAAGGGTCACGAGAGTGGGGTCGAGGGCGTCGTATTTGCACCAGACGCCGAGACATTTGCAAGTGCATCGATAGACGAAACGGTACGCGTATGGAAGAGGGAGACGGGTAAAGTACTCCTTGGACCACTCCAAGTAGGCAGCTGGGCATACTCAGTGTCGTACTCCCCGGATGGGACAAAACTAGTAGCAGGCACCCAAAAACACATCATCATGTGGAATCCAGCAACTGGAGAAGAATTGCTGAAAATAGAACAGCGGGCATTCAGAATCGCGTTCACTCCAGATGGTCACCGACTCGTGAGTGGAAACTGGAAAGACGTACGAATATCAGATGCTACAACCGAAAACATCATCAAACAGTTCGACGCCCACACCCGCCACAACTTTGTCTCACTAGCCATTGCTCCCAATGGCACGAAATTCGCCACCACATCACACGACAGGACGACGCGGTTCTTTGACCTGACCACATTCAAACCCATCGGCGAGCCACTTGAGCATCCTGATGAAGTCTGGGGTGTAGCCTTTTCCGAGGACAGCCAGCTTATCGCCACAGGCTGTCGCGACAAGCTCGTTCGCACATGGACAGTTCCTCAAAGTCAATCAGAGGAGTTCCAACAGGCAAGCAACTTCCGTCTTTTTTTCACCATCCCTAAACATTCTTTCGGCAGGAGATCTCAGACTTAACACCAGACGATGAATTTTTTAATGTTAGTCCTCATCTAAGTTCATCTTGAAGCATAGCTGAACACATCCCCAGATTTATCCGCCCCGCCGTCCCAACCACATTCCGTATGGAATGGCACAGCGCTCTGCACCACGGTCTCGCATCATGGCGTTAGTAAATCGGCTACCATTTCGCAGGAAATCACAGCAAGCATACCCATCGGCCGGACATCTCCACCATCCCCAAAAGGCACGATTCCTACAGCACCTTCCTTTCCGTCGGTCGATGCCCAGTCCGACCCAGCCACGAGTCGTCAACGTCGCAGCTGGGCACGCTACGGAGGTAAGCTAGATCTTGTTGCTTCTTTCTTGTTTGATATTTAGCACTCTACAGCGTGTTGTTGTTATCTCCGTGCCTCATTACAAGAAAGCTAATGACACTCGACGCCCGCTTAGAGAAGAGCCTGTATTGCATGACACAGCACAAAGCGACACAACATCCGTGGTCTCTTACGCCGATTCACTCCCGAATGTGCATTGGGTCATGGCATTCCTCTGCTACCTCTCCTGCTGGTCTGATGGCAGACTGAGGATACCTCCTCGATGGGACTTGGAGCCCACCCAGGCGTCACACCAGCATAATGGTGGGGATGCTCACGCTCGCAAATAGCTCATTGTGCTTTCACTTCTATCCACTTGCGTTTCTTGAATTTTCACTGTGTCTGCATTGATTGCTTTGATCTCAACACTTCTATACATGGATACCAAATTTGATGCCACAGTTGTACATCATCGTCGCTATGTACTTTTGGCCCATCGTAGGGATGGTTCTACACAAGTAGTTGTAGATAGTGA
This sequence comes from Suillus hirtellus, assembly GCA_016695485.1. Lineage (NCBI taxonomy): Eukaryota > Fungi > Basidiomycota > Agaricomycetes > Boletales > Suillaceae > Suillus > Suillus hirtellus. The sequence goes on from MU172347.1 coordinate 8,112, forward strand.
TGTATCCTGACGTCCCGTTTATAATGCTCGAGTGGTATGTAATATGGGTGTTGACGAAATGAGAGATGCAGCCCATATCCAATACGCACATAAAGGAAATGCCCCCACAAAAGTACGTACATAGATTATATAGATCAAGGTGTCTGAGAAGCATGCTCCCAGCTCCCGTCTCCGCTGCCACTGCCGCTCCCAGGGCTTAGAGATCTAACATCAGGACTCGCATCATGCTCCGCTTGAGGCTCGTCTCTGTACACAAGGGCAGGGCCGGCAGCTGATGGCTCGTCGTCCAAGAACCCAGAATGAAACCCTACACCATGCAATCGAGTCTCCTCATCTGCATCCTCGTCGTCCGACAGCTCCCCAAACGCATCATACAGTTCCTTGGCACGGGGCCTGCCTTGCCTTGAGACCGAATTCATCTGCAGTTCATCGCCCGCACTAAGGGCAGCGTATGCCCGATGCTTCACGCGGCGTCTCCAGAAGAACACTGCTGCACCAACACCAAAGAGCACCACTGCGCCAATAGCGCCGAAGAACCATTTCTGACTGGACACGAGGCTGGACATGTCTGAGAACCACCCTTCGTCTGGTGTGGGCGTCATCGTTGCGGTCGCGGGTACGGACGGGGATGGGAAGGCAGGTTTGTTGGCTTCGCCCTCGGCAGTACCGTGATCGTCTGGGAGACCAAAAGTGGGCTTAGGATGGGATTTGCTTGATGTCGATGTGGGGATGTTAATTGCGTCGTCGTCAGCTGTGGAAGGAAGCTGATATTCTGAAAGCGGAAGAACATAAGTTGTTAAGACACTGGGATCGATGGATGAGCCCCAGAACATGAGACGCCAGCCATGGAAGGTTCCATTGTGCCCTTCGGATGATTGATCAGAAACCTTGAGCGTCCAGGTGCCAACCGCCATTTCACCCCTACGAAAACACTTAACAACCTTGAATGAGTCTTGTAAAACACAACAATCATACCAGTGCTTGACGGACATGAATCTCCACCCTCTGAAACCAGTCTTGTCGCGGTCGCCATCCCGCTTAGCTGCAAGAACGCTGCGTACCCCACCTGGGCTCGTAAGCTCGACTTCGACATCCCCACGCTTGGTGTGAGATATCCAGACTCTAACCGTAACGTGCTCTAACCCCTCAAAGTTGTGCGTGTCAAGCATGTCTTGCGTCACCGTGAACGAGCTCATGACACCTCCAGGGATAATCAACTGCCCGCCTTCCATGTCCCCGTCCTCTGTGAGTAAAGTACCGTTGTTGATCTGCACAGCAGGAGGGTGGAAGCGCGCTTGCGGTTTCACAAGCTGCCAATCCTGTGCTGCTTGAATATAAGCGTAGGCATTGAGCTGCCCGAAGCCATATTTGTACGAGTACATCTGTCCAGAAGCCATGGGCTCCCAGTCAGGATCCTCAGGGTTTATCATCTGGGCGGTTTTCACGCAAAGATGTTGTATGTCTCGCCATGTCAGGTCAGGCCTGTCATGAAAAAAATGTTAACGCAAGTCCTGTGAAGGGATAAAAGTCTCACCGAACTTGAAGCACCAACGCAAACACACCAGCAGCATTGGGGGCGGCGGCGGAGGTGCCACCGTGATTGCTGGAACATTTATTATTGGTGTCAGTAGTGACCTTCGAATAAGTTCAGTTGGCTTCGACGTGCGGAATCGCAGGCTTACAATATGTTGACCGCTCCCTGAACTGTATGCTACAACCATATTGGCAGAGCAGGGTTCAGAATAATATGGGTGTAGGCCTTTAAAGTCTACGGCTGAGACTGTGACGGAGTATATGCTGTTGGTGTACCCATCGAAATTGCATTGGTCTCCTTGCGCAGCCCCGTTTCCGCTGGCAAAAACGTATATTGAACCTTTCCCTTCCCTACCGTTTTGTACGCCATTTACAAAAGCTTTTTCGATGATATATTCCGGCGCTTCCATCGACTTGCCATCATCAGGTGGTCCCCAACTGCAACTAAAGATGGACACATTGTGCAAGCCGTAGTTCAAGGCAGCCGCCTCGTCGGAGTCGGTTATAGGTCCAGATAATATGCGTACGCCGGCAACTTTTGACTTGTAAGCAAGTCCGACGCCACAGACATCGTTTTTGACTGCGGCGACCTGACCAGCACAGCGCGTGCCATGATTATCATTAGAAAGAACTGGGGTGGGCAGATCGGTATGGTCGTTAAAGTCATATGAATTGTCAGCATCCTTTGAAAAAATCAGCGCCAACATGAATCACACAGAGTATAGCGCACAAAGTTTTCAGCCAAGTCCCGACTCCGGTAGTCCAATCCATCATCCACCAACGAAGTAATGATACCTTCCCCCGTGATGCCCATTTCCCACACACCCGTCACGTTCATCATATGCTCGGGGTATTGGTCGTTAACGATATGCCATTGCTGTGTAAATAGGGGGTCAACAAATCCAAGTTGTTCTGCAATGATCTCAGAGGCTTTCGGTTGAGGGTCGCCGGGAGTAACGGGAGGTGGTGCACGTTCCAGGAAAGAGCCGTCTCGCTTTGTCCGTTGGCGGGGTATCTGGGGCGATAAATATTTTATGGACGATAATATGCGATGTGCACGGGCTTGGCGACCCGCCCGCGGATATAAATTAGTGGAATGGACTGCAAGGGTGGCCAAATCCTCGAACTTGCTAAGGACTCTGTCTGATACTGTCCTTGGAGAAACGCTGGACACGAGCTTTGCGGAGCGCACGAGCCATATATTTCGCAATTCCCCAACCTGTTCGACAAGTTCCACTCCAAGTTCTTCGGTGCATTCATTGAGAGTTGCACCTGCGGAAGGGTAATGCTCGAGTACATAATAATCGTGTGTTGTATAAGAGCGCTTGGCTGGCTGTGAAGCGCAGATGCATTGCTGAATCAAAAAAGCTAGAAGAAGCTGGAGGGGCAGTCGCATGACAGTTGTCAATAACTGGGAATGACTGCGAGCGATTTTGCTACCGACTATCTCGGATAATTATACTATTGCCACGTGCCAGTGGTAACAAAGCGCAAACAGAAGATCAGCACTAGCCCTCGGTCGACCCCCCAAATCATCCTGTTTTGTTGCTAAACTTTTAGGTTAAGTATAGATCCCTTAGTAGTTGGTATTTGTTACTCCTGAGCCTTTATCTTCGTACGGTGACCCACCAAGCATAACTTATGTCGAAGAAGCGGCACTTTGGGCCTATGTCTTCCCGCATATCATCCTCGAAAACGGCCTCGAAAAGGGCTGCAGAGCATGAGCCTCAGTCCTCACGCGTCGGAAAGAAAAGAAGGAAGAGGTTACTTTCACGCGTAGTAAGCTAGCCACTCCATGACCTCAAGCTGATATAAAAAGGTGGTGGGGAGCAGGTTGATTCAGACGCATCAGAAGAATTGACCCTCGCTGTACGAAACTCGTCCGTGCTCAATGAGGTGGCACAGCCACCACCACACCCTGAACCAAAGGAACTCGCATCACCCGAAGGCACGTCTATCTCTGAATATCTCGCATCGTCTCCTTCACATTCATTTCAGAAACGCTGATCTATGTCCCTCCCGATGACGAATATGACGAGGACGAGAACTTTCAGGTCATAGGCGAAACCGACCCCACTGAACAGTCTGACTGTGGCAATTCTGAGGGTGTACCCGTACGCATATTAACAGATTTCGCCATATACGAGTGCGCAAAACAACAGCTAGTGCCTATTGGTGAGCTACTTAACGTCAATCTTGCGGTGAACAACAAGATGTACCGTGCCTCGGGTTTTGTGAAACCTCATATGGATGTCGATGAATACTATGATGATAACTACGACGATGAGGATAACAGGAATGGTATGTCTAACGACGAGGATTGCCTCCAACGGATTCGTTTGACAGAAATCCGGAAGTTCACGATTCACGACCTACGACAGCGTTCTAGAGAACTCGACGAGTAAGTATTTATCTATGATACTGACATGGTTTGCAACTCATTTGGCAATATCCAGCAAGTTTTATATTCTAACAGAACATGCTTGGTATATTCTCCACCTTCCTTCAGAACAATATGCCCCCTTCTTTCGTGGCTTGTGGCTCAGGCATCGAGTCGCCCATCTTCTCGTGTCTATGGCCCTGGATAGCCCACGGTTGACTTATGAAGACTTTGTTTCTTCCCTTCACATAACTCCTGACTCGCCCGATGAAGTTTCTGTTGCATTAAACATCATCGGGCGTGAGCTCAATGAGAATGACCTACAGTCTGCCGATATTGTATGTATATCTATGTTTCCTGTTGTTGCATCAGTCTTTGACTGTTGAACAGAAATCTTATGTTCTCGCAACACTTGACGAGCTTCGCGATGACGGAATCTACGTTGCGCGCACTCCGGTAGTGAAGGACCTTGTCGGGCAAGAAATGTCTTATTACTTGATGGAGGCAACTGCTCCACCCTCCCGTTCGCGTACCCAGCGCCCGCCCCAGAGTCGTTCGTCGAGTTCCGGTAATATCGAGAAAGAAGTTCTTAAGCACAGGAACAAAACCGTCGCAACACCCATCGTCGGAAGGGTCGCACAGCGATTATTCGAAAATATCAAGGTTGCTGGAAAACTCATGGAAGAGGACATGCATGTGTCGGACGATGTGCAACGTCATCCCTCTATAATACACGCCACCAATCCGAACTCTGTGCAGTGGCTGGACCCTGTGGGTGACCGTCCTGGCTTTTATGGTTCTGTTCTCGTGGACGAAGTAAAGTATTCAGTAAGTTATTTTTTGCTTCTCGACAAAAATGTTTTATTTGCCTCAGGTCGGAGATGCTGTCATGGTCGTACCTGGAGAAGACGAGGATACTGCCCGTGCGAAATCCTACAAGTACCAGCCCTCTCAGTCGACGAACAAACTCGCAAACGACTATTGGTGGGTTACGATTTTGTGCTCCTGCTATGTCATTTGTGATTATTTTACCTCAAAAGGTTTTGTATGATTCGGTACTTCTTCGAAGACGAGGGCGTCAAGAAGTTCCATGCACAGTGGTTCACACACAGCTCAAAGACTCTCCTCCAAGAAGCGGGACATCCGCATGCGCTTTATCTGATGCTCTCTGAATGCAGTGACGTCGAAATTGATGCCATATCACAAAAATGTAATGTCCGTGAACTGCCAATGGACAGTTTTCAGCCAGATGAGTCAACTCTCGATGACGACAACGACTTTCACTATGGGTATGCAGCCTCTTTCAGCGGTGCTTCGTGTGACACTGAGCATGCCCCCGCAGACTTATGTTCAACAGCGTCGAGTCCAGTTTCGTTCGGCTTTCAGACTTGGAAACTCAAACACTTCTCAGCTTCTGTGACGACCATAAGCAATGCCTCGCTTGCGGTCACAAGGAACGCGTATCGAATTTCACTGATTCACGAGCCCTTCGAGATGGCTTCTCTCATAATGATGTCAACTATCACAAGGGTGACTTCGCGTATATCTCAACGGGCCCTAATAGTGTCTATCGGATCGATCAGATCGAGGACTTCAAAATTAAGAGGGGCAGGTGCATTGAAGTCATCACTCGACCCTTTGGGCGCTATAACGATATTGCCCGCGAAGTCGGCCGTGGCATCGATAAACCAAAAGGAGCCACTTCTGATGACGTAAGGGTATCACTTGCACCCTACTTTCTATTTCTAATTCATATTTCGTAGCGGCGCTTGTTCCATTCGAAGAGCCAGGAGAAAATAAGACCTGGTGATATCCGCGGACAGTGTTTCGTCATTCATGAAACAGACGATACTGCTATCGATGCATGGGTTGTTCACGACGATCACTACTACGTGAACGAGTGCGCCGATTCCCACAACGTTCGTACGTTCGATGACCTAAACCCATGGTCAGGAAATGAATTCCGGCACTGCGTTCAATGCTACAAAGAGCACAAAGCTAATTTAGCACGCCGGGCTCAACAATTGCAGAGGTTTGGCCCGCTTCGAGGGCTGGAACTTTTCGCTGGTTTGACTTTATTTTTTGTTGTTGTGACTGATTTTAACATGTACTCGAAGGTGCGGGTGGCCTTGGAACCGGATTGGATATGTCTGGCTTTGTGGAGACAAGATACGCAGTTGAGTTTTCTCCAGGAGCAGCGAGGACTTACAAGTTGGTGCGCGTTTCATGCTCGACGCGCTTGTGTTGATGTTATCTCAGGCAAAATCACCCTAATGTGACGGTGTACAATCAATGCACGAACGTATGCCTCCAGCATGCTATCGATGTCGCAGATGGGAAGAATCCTCGCCCTCTCCAAGTTTTAGGAGATAAGAAGCGCCTACCTTCAATGCCTAAGCCGGGTGAAGTTGATTTTATTTATGGCGGTGCGTAATGATTCACGTCATCAGTGATGATGTTTATCGTGTTTACTAGGTCCGCCATGTCAATCCTTCTCAAAGATGAATCACGCGAAGGTAAACCTCAAAAACATTTTCATAAATCGTAGTGACAATCTTGTTCCTAGAGAGAAGACGATATACGGTGAACACGACGTGCGATTGGTGTGTCTGTACTAAAAGATATACTGCAGGTCTACGCTTGTCTGCAATATGATCGCATACGTAGAGTTTTACCGGCCAATGTACTTCCTTTTGGAGAACGTTGGCGGGATCTTGGAGCATGCATTAAAGGAAAAAACTGTCGCTTCGGGCGTTGTGAAATTCATTATTGCCGCCCTCCTTGCCTTAAAGTATAATTTGATACATTTGCACTGTTCGATGCTGATCTTTTTGCAGCTACCAGATCGAATTTAATGTTCTTCATGCAGGAAACTATGGCGCGCCTCAAGCACGCAAGAGGGTTTTGTTTGTGGCGGCCAGGCAAGGTGTTCCCCTACCCGATTTCCCGATCCCGACACATGTCTTTCCGCACGCAAGAGTACAGCGCGTCAAGTTGCCTACTGGTGCATACTTAGCACCTGTTTCACGCTTGAAGTATGGCGATAACAACACTGACCTCTCCGCTCCGCTGGACTTCGTCACGATTCATGAAGCTATTGGTGATTTGGTATGGTTTTCAGAAATTCCCTTGTTGATAACATATATTCACTTCAGCCGATTTTGTAGCCTCCGTTCGACTGGTATGCACTGTTGTTCCAAAATTTGGGAACCCGGCTTATTCGAACTTGCATCCAGGGTTAACCCCCACACCAACATCTCGAAAACTGCTGCTGACAGAGCGGTGGAGCGCAAGCGTAAAGATGAGCTTGGGATCCCATCTTTTTCAGCGCGGCATTCTGCAGGAACTCCAGAGGACCCATACGCTGGTTATTCGAAACCATGTCAATATCCTAGTGGGCCACTATCCCGTTACCAGAAGCTCATGCGACAAGGGAGTGAAAAGCTTCAATACCATTATACGAAACGCTTCAACGATATTATCATTGAACGGTACGTTTTTGCTGTCTATCCTGGATTGGTGCCCACTGAAACCCGAATTCAGAACTGTAAACGTGCCTCTGAGAGCGGGAGCTAATCATTTTGGTAAGTCAAGCTACATGGTTTCTGGCTGTGTGGAATTCACTGCGAAGGCCGTAGACCTACCAAAGGAGCTGCACACTGGACTCTCGAGGCACGAGAACGCTAGGACGAAATACAAAGGCGAGACGCGATGCGTTCATATCCACAGGTATTGGCTAATCCTTCGACAGCCGTCTATCAGCGGCTGGATGCAGACATGTACTTCTCGACTGCACTGACTACAGTGCTACCAAATAACAAGGGTGGTCAAGTACTGCATCCTTCGGTATGCATTCTAGTTATTGTGTTATTGTTGCTTGGAATCTGACTGCTTAACACTTTGTATGTCAGCAAAAACGCATTCTTACGGTCCGTGAATGTGCACGCGCGCAAGGATTCCCAGATTACTACGAATTCGTCTCGGTGAACAAGGACAAGATGGCAAAGGCTATCGATGATGTAAGCCTTTGTTGCGTGTTGCGCGCCGTTCTACATATGACATGTTTACAGCAATTCAGACAAATCGGTAATGCAGTACCTACATCGCTAGCTTCGGCTCTCGGGAAGGCTTTAGGCGGGGCGATGTTCAAAATGTGGGATGCGGAGCCTAGCAGAGATGCGAGCCCGATTCTATGATGGCATTGATAGAAGTTTGAGCATGCTTGTATTAGTCTCTCGTTATCGCTGACGGCTGATTATACCTTAGTAATACCCGGGTTCATAGTACCTTCGGCGTCTGTGTGTTATAGATGCGTAACTGTTACGTGGTGCACGTTGATCATATGGAAACCTAATGGAATGAGTAGGTTTGCCCTAGGCGTCAATATTCTTCTCATCCACCCTCAAGATAATTCTGCACATACATCTAAGCTCCACCTCTGGAATCCTCGTCTGAAATTCGATAGTACATGGAACATTCGCTCAGGAATTAAGAACATGATTATCATTGGCCCGGGCTACCGTGAACTTGAAAGTCCTACGCTGAATGATCATCTCAAAGCTTAACATCCCGTGGCAGGCCGCGGTGGGTATTATGGAAAAGCAGGGGTGGACTGCTAGCTGGTGGACCTCATCGCTGCCGGAGAGATCCTTACTACTCGCAAACTAGTCATGGGATTTTCACCCCCTGGGGACAAGTATATACCATCAGATGCGTAGGTGCGTGGTAGCCACGATACTGTAAATATTCAAACGACCCTCATCTTGCTCGCAAATGATGACCACGACGACTGCAAATGTAGACGCGTGTTCCCAATCAATCACAATGACTCGTATTGAACTTGAAGGTATCTGGATTCTCCAGTGCACTTCATGATCATTTTTGACTTGATTCCTGTAGCAGACCATCTCAGGATAAAAGCGTCCATCAGAAGTTAGGACGTGCTGGACTCTTGCGTGTTTCGATCACGCAAGTCTTTCGATGTTACTCGAATGGATGTCATCCAGCAATGCTTGTATACTCCCCGCATTAACGCAATAACCGCTCTCAGGCCGCTCCAACAACAATGCAGCGCCATATTCAAGTTCTCTAATCAAAAAATCATGATTTATTTTCTGTCGACTCCTTAGGATTATACTCCCGGCCCACGCAAGGTCCCCATGAGTCAGAGATGTCCTCGCAACATGAGATAAATATGTAAATTTCATTGAGCTTCTGCACGCACCTTGATGACACTGTCCTGTAGCGCATCGCCAATACTATTACTTAGCGGGAAGAGTGAATTTAGCGCAGCCACCTAGCAAACAAGCTCGCGCGTCTATCACTGGTATCAATGCGCCACCGAAAGGTACAAGATTCTGGTATCATGGGGGGGAGTTATACCTGTGACCTTGCGCACCGCAAGTACAGATTCTGATGCTGAAATTCACATACTCACCATTCTGCTCTGCACTGAAAGCACTGCGTAGCTCAGCTTCTTTCCGGGTGCTTCCCGCGTCTCACACGACGAGAACTAATTAGCCCTGCTGTTCTTTGCTGTCGTTCGGCCTCGTGATTCTGAGACTAGGTACGTAGCTCTAACTTGGCTGCACTGTGTTTTATGCCATAGATCTGCGAAACTATATCTGGGCCGAGACCTTGAAGGACTACCAGGAACTCAAGGTGAGACGGACGTTAATAAATGAATTTGCAAAATGTTCCAAGAGTCAAACTTGGAGCCAAATTAGAATTGTGATTGTGATAACGAAATGATGATTTGTCCCCGGCCCGATAGTAGCAATCCAACCCAGACGTCAAGGCTTCTCACCCAGCCCCAGGATAGTTCTGCATCATACGTCTAAGCTTCACTTCTGGAACCCTCGCCTGAAATTCAATAGCACATGGGACGTTTGGCATAGACGTTTTCGAGAACCCCATGTCATCCTGTGGCTTCGTAGGATCCAGACTGAGCTGGAAGGCCCAGAGAATAAGAAGCGAATTTATGAACACCGATCTGTAACTTTCAGATGAGATGCAGCAAATTATGTGGGTGGAAAGAATTGTGACCTGTTTGCAACGTGTTGACCTGGGCATACCCTGGAAGGAAGGACGATTAAAGAAAGTGCATCCCACAAGACAGTGCTTACCGTCGACCAAACCCATATACAAAGAATGAGAGATCGTCTCTCAAGCGACCTTCATCGTCAATCCAGCGCTGGGGCTTGAACGCATCAGGCTCGGGATAGACTTCTGGATCACGAGAGATGGCCCTGAGGGGGTGACAATTTGATATGCAATACTTTGAAGGACGTAAACTTACCAGTGGTTGCCGATTACCGTAGTTCCAGCAGGAATGCAATAGTTTTCCTGCAGACAGATGACAGATGTAAGATTATCCTCACGACGAATCGTTCAAAAACACTTGCCCAAATGACGTCTTCAGTGGTTCGGTGAGGGAATCCTGTGGAATGGACTGTGTGAGCATCAGCGCAGGACCGACCATTCAGAAATTCACCAAAAGCAGCCAACGGTCTCCATCTCAAAACCTCAGAGATGAAGGCCTCCAGACGAGGAAGGGATTGTCTATCGGCGAAGGTCGGTGCTTTGGAAAAAAATGAATGATTGGATAGAACTACAGTGCACAACGAGGCTACCTCGCTCTCTTCCGATGACTGCATCAAGCTCGGCCTGCACTTTAGCTTGCTCTTCAGGGAAATGTGCAGCTGCCATGAGCACCATGCATATCGCTGTGGCAGTCTGACACCACACCTTAGTGTATACAATCGCAACGAACAGAAAGACGCCTTACCGTTTCGGTTCCAGCTGCAAAAAAGGAGCCAGAAAGATACGCCATTTCCATTTCTGTCAAGTTGTAGAGATGCCTATTTTCTATAACGTATTTTGAAAACGAAGGGCCAATATCCTCATTTCTCTGCTGTGGAACGACTCAGACATCACGTAAAGATAGGCAGGACAATGCGTACCATTTGCAGTTTTACACGATTCAGCTGGTCTGTGTAGAGTCGCGTGGCCCTCTTAGAATCATCTTTTAAATCTAGTGCATACCAAGGAAGGTATTTGAGCCACGGTATCGAGTCTACCCAGTAAGCACCGGGGCGCAGGACTGTACGAAATCGGGATATGAGGTGGCGAGCCTCCCTAACTTCGTGGTCAGTTGCTGATGTCGGCGACGTCTTCCCATATGCAACTTTCAGGACCGTCGATGCGGCACAACTTCCATGAGCCCGTAAGTCACATACTACGAGACTCAAGTAGAAAGCCGCTTACGTTATCGCATGGTTCTGAAAGTTGCTTGGATCATCGAGAATGTTGAGGATGAGGCTTCTCGCTTGCGACATCTGCAGAGGTTGATACGCATCGGCTGATTTGGGCTGGAGATGCGTATGGAGTACTCTACATCGCATCGAGAAGTAAGATGAGAGCTGTTTGAACCATTACTGTATTGCGACGACGAACCTACGCATCCGACGGAGCCTGTCCCCAGCATGGCAGAAACCGAGGCTCAGTCCGCGAGAAAGAATTTCTCCAGCAGCAATGAGGCGAGGACGATCAGCCAGCATTCTACCCTGCTTCTCCATTATATCCACTGCGGCCTGTCAGAGAGTGTTGAGTTTGAAGATACTAGCTTATCATAAAGGGACTAACTTTGTAGCGGCCGATAATCACCATGTTCTCCATTCCTGAGCGGATAGTAATCAGAGGGCCATACTCGTCAATCCACCGCGCCACAGTAAGAAATGGCCTGATCAGGAATGTGATTCAATTAGATCATCAAGATGAGGTCGCAGATATGAAACTTTACTCGCTAGGGGGCAGGAAGTGTCCCCGAAGTCTCCAAGTTGGAGGTGAAGGTGGGAGAGGAAGGCGGCTATTGGATTTACGAAGGTAAACCCAAACAATCGTTGCTACTACTCCAACACAAGCGGCAACATCGAGGGTGAGCGACGTGTTATCAGAAATGCGCAGGTCAGGGAGCTGTAGCATTGGAGGAGTTAGGAGGACCTCATCGAAAGAGTCTGTTTAAATAAGGTTCCCTGCACCAACGCTACGGAAGAGACGGGGACTGTCATATATTATTACGCATCACTCTACTTGCACAGTTTGGGATAAAACGATGGCTCTGGAAAAATACCATAAGCGAACACACGATGTGCGAAAACCGGACAAGATTTTGTCGAATCTTCACGACTGCCATCGGGCGAAGCATCGGTAGCGATCATGAATCACAATTGGCCATATGGGCCTTGTGCACTGGGTATGAATGTCGAATTTGACACGGGCTGAGTCGTATGATGCCGACGATGATGTGCGGTGGCGTAAGTTAGGCACTCAGGTATAGTGCAGTTCGCTGAGCCTGCCAGTGGGAACCAGACGTTTCAAAAGTGGAGATCTTTGTGTACACCTGCAAAAACACTCACAGTTATGAATGTGTATGCACGTTCCAGGCTAATGATATGGATTACGAGTTGTCTCCCTAAATAAGATGGTAGTATAACGTGCGCGAGATTCTAGGCCGATTCGTTGCATCTGCATAGTGTCGCGGCCATGTAATTGCGACGTATAGAGTCCGAGCTGAATGATATAGCTGACCATATCTTTATCGTAGCCGCAGCCCACATCATTATGAGTCAACCTGACTTTTTTTTCGGAAAACAGAACGGACTTACGGCGAAGAGTAGGAAAATCCAGTCCTGTCGACAAGGATGCGAATGGGACGCAGCCGACAGATATGGTATCTTTGATATGGGAAGGTGCAAAGAAGTCCCCCGGGCCGATACAGATATGGTTAAACCGGATCAACTGAAATCAGGGATTGGGAAGGTAGATACCATTCCTGCCACAAAGACGGCACCCCGGGCGAGAATCACTGATAGCGCATTACAGGAAAAAAAAACTTGGGGTGTTCGAGGATCAGCCAACCACTGTAGCGCGGACAGATACTGCCACACTGTGAGCAAGAACTTTCGGTGTAAGGATAAACACGGACAGCAAGGCACATGCATCAACATCGTGGGGATGCATGAGTGCCTGCTTATACCAACTGCTAACTTAGTATGGGCCCGGCGGATCAAAACGCGTAATCCAAAATTTGCCACGCCTACCAACACTACCCAAATGCCCATCAAATCCCCAACACTCGTTCCCCGTCCTCCCATCATCCCCCTCGTCCTCCTACGCGCACCCCAAAACCTCACTCCCAAAACTCGATCGCTAACCCGGGCGCATGAACACCCGACGCGATCTCTCAGACGAGGAGAATGAACTTGAAGATTCCGTACGTGCCCCCCTCCTGAAGTCGTTCCTGCGATGCGATTCCCTACTAATACCCCATGCAGATTACCTATTATATCATGTCCATATTGACGCGTGATCGGCTGGAATAGAACTTTGGGATAAGGAATCGAGAGTTCCAGTGGCTCGTTCCTATTAGGCGGAATATGACACTGTCGGGAGTACGGGCCCGCAACACGGACAAATCCCAGTCTAGATTTCCAAGTTCGTGAACGCTCGGAAGGAAGCGGCGCCGCACATCCAGCTTCCTCTCTTCATCATGACGCTAACGCGCTCGATTCGCTCGCCAAGCCACACGTTCATAATCCTCATTGTAAACATGTGGACGCCAGCCGATCCTATTCACTACCACCACATCCTACTTCCATTGCACCAACACACCCACATCTACCTACCTTTCTCACTTACAACATGGATGGAAACAATCCTCGCAAGGAACAATGGCCCTGGTCGAAGCCAAGTCATTCAGGCCCTCATGTGGTAGAGGAGAGAGGCAGGACGACAACCATTCACGATGTATGAACTTTCATCTTAGCTTTACATTCTATCTAATCGTTACAGCCGTCCTTTCTCTTGCCTTCGAGGAATAGGTCTCATTCAGGGTCGGTTTTCAAGCGCTTTAGCAAGGTGACCAAGCGCTCGACGATCCCCGAACCCTGAACCCAAGACTGCAAGTTCTAGTTTACGGGACACCCAACCTGTTCAGTCAACTGACGTAAGTGTAATCTTAACTCTGAATGTGGCCCGTGTACCATGATTAGTACTAATCGCTTCTGCAGGATCTCACCCCTCTCACTCTCAAACCAAATTTTGGGCAGTCTTCCAATTCAGGGATCATAAAAGTAAGTTTGACTAACGAAGCTCAGAATATTTTAATCTGTCTCTTTTGACAATGTGCTGACGTCTACACTCAGGTCGAAGATCTTGACCCGAGGGTTGTGCACGAAAGAATCGCCAATACTAATAAAGGTATCGCAGGCACCAGCCAGGTCCCAACAATACTTCAAGATGTTTCTTCCGCGACCAAAAACTTACCATCTGTTTCTGATGCAATCGATACGTTCTCCGTGTTGCTCAAACCCTTGAAGGCATTCAACTCCATCGCCAACGCGATTGCAGATGTACAAACCATCTATCTCTCTTCTGTATGTGACTAACATTCGTGTGCCAAATACTCGGCAAGACCGGGTGCTCCAGGCATCTTGTGGTTGTCTGGCTTTGATCGTACTTGGCAAGCGGATTGTCGTCAGGCCAAAATATTCACGACCATTGCAAGGGATTTGGCGGACTGCAACCCTATCGTGCAGCAAGCCTTGGCGCCGGCAGTTCGCGATCACAACGAACTCAAGCACACTCCAGATATCACACAACAATGGCAAGAACTCATTGTCGGACTGATAAACATAACGTCAAACGCCATCGCAGTACCTGTACTGATAGTCATTGATACGTTGGACGAGAGCGGTGAAGTTAGTTCTCGGGAACAGATTCTCCGTCTACTTGCTGGCAAATTAAACACTTCCGCTTCACAACTATCTGAGTTCCCAGCCAACTTCCGCATCCTTGTCACTTCCCGTCCCCTCCAAGACATTCACAACACTCTGCATGCTGTGCTACATGTTCTCCGTATTTCCCTGGATGACGTCTCACCTGCATTCACAGAATTCGACATTAAACTTTACATCTCCCTATCAAGATATGACCCTTACACGTACTTACCCTTTTCATTTTACATACACGAACACTCCTCATACCATGCGTCGTACACGTTCCCTATTGATTCTCCGTTCCAATGAAACATATTAATTCCTCTCCTCGTCGAATAATCTCCCTCAGTCTTTTGAACCAAGACTGAGGTGAGCTATCTTATTGACATCCCTACTCTACTCCTACTAACTACTACTCTACTAGTTCTGTTCTCGCCCTTAGGTATGATTTATAGTTACCTTGAGTCTTTTGAACCAAGACTGAGTTCTGTTCTCGCCCTTAGTTTCTCTAGTCCGAGTCTCGTCACCTCTTGATACTCCCACAGGCTAGAAGACCTGCGTCACATTCTCGACGATGCCCACTCCAAGGCGCTCGCTTTGAAATCTGATGGTCTGTTTGAATGGGTTCGTCTCGCCTGTGAGTACATCAGGGGTTCGAACAAGGTGGGCGTGGGTTCTGCGAGTCATTGCAAAGCCGTGATTACTGGGACTTCTGAAAAAGGAACGCGTCTTCTGGATGATATTTATACACGCATCTTGAGAGATATCATGCCGGAGGATGAGCAAAATGAAGCTATCCCGGTATTTTGCCCAGTGATGGGGCAAGTCCTTGCCTTGTTGGAGCCACTTCCCATACCTGCGTTGACGGCTATGCGACTGCATTTTTCCGAAGGGACTTGCGATTATGAAATGGACCGGGTCCTTGGGGATCCTTTTTGACCGGCACTTCGCATTCCCATACTCTCACAAGTCCCCTTCACGCATCATTCTACGACTTCCTCACAGACCAATCGCGGAGCCATGACTTATTCGTGACTTCGTTCTGCCAGCCACGCATCCTGCTCAGTCTTTTCACAGCAGACTAATATCCCCAGATCCCACTCCACTAAAACCCCTACCTCACCGCCCTCGAAAAGAGATCTCCTGAACGATTCATGCGTTGTCTTCACCTTCTCCGCACATCCCTCCCCGTCAACATGCCGAAGCCCAACGAATTCGTGCATACGGTGCTTGAGGCATACAATAACCATCGTGCGCTCACCCTCCGCCCGGACGATGTCTGGACCGCGATCCTCATCCAATTCAGCTTCTTCGTGAGTGCAAGTGCAGAGCAACTTAGTGCGCACTTTGCAGCCCACAATGGTCGGGAGCAACTCATAGGCCTGATGCACCGTGTCGCCTAAGCTCTATCAGCTCTCCCCACTCTCTCAGGTCTTCCAATTCTCTCAGGTCTCCCAGTTCTCCTGGTGGGCCTGACAAGCGCAGAGAGGTTGACTCCAACGGTCTTAGCAAACCTGAGTTGCCAAACATGCGCACGGTGCTCGACTCCAACGGCCCTAGCACGCCTAACTCTCCAGACAAATGCTTTGGGAGTCCTGATCACACGCGCCTTCACTCTGGTGGTCCTGACAAGTCTGATGGTCACGATGGTTTTGACGGGCCTCTACAGGCTGACCAACAAGCGATCTTACCATGTTATTTGTCCGATAAAGGTACGTTGTTCTCCTTCTGCATTATTATCCGGCATGACTTTTACTTTTCAGCTTCAGAATAGAGGGTATATAACCTTAAACGTACTTTCTACAGGTACATTGAGTATGTCAACATAGTTGTTGTTCACCAACGCTGAGCGTACTTTCTACGATCACAAATAAATTATAAGTTGTAGGTATAGAGTCCAATACAAAAAAGACATCTAATTATGGTGTCGAAGTTGAATGCTAACAATACATTCAAATCCCACCCAAACGTCAAGCTTTCAAGGCTTCTTACCCAGCCTCAGGATAATTCTGCATCATACGCCTAAGCTCCGCTTCCGGAACCCTCGCCTGAAATTCAATAGCACATGGGACATTGGGCATAAACGCGTTCGAGAACCCCATGTCATCCTGTGGCTTCGTAGGATCCAGACTGAGCTGAAATGCCCAAAGAATGAGAAGCGAATTTATGAACACTGATCTGTAACATTTCAGATGAGATTCAAGAAATTATGTGGGTAGAGGGAATCGTGACCTGTTCGCGACGTGTTGACCTGGGCATGCCCTGGAAGGAAGGACAATCAAAGAAAGTGAATCCCACAAGACAGTACTTACCGCCGACCAAACCCATATACAAAGAATGTGAGATCGTCTCTTAAGCGACCTTGATCGTCAATCCAGCGCTGGGGCTTGAACGCATCAGGCTCGGGATAGACTTCTGGATCTCGAGAGATGGCCCTGAAGGGGGAATAATTTGATAAGCGATAACTTGAAGGACATAGGCTTACCAGTGGTTGCCGATTACCGTAGTTCCAGCAGGAATGCAATAGTCTTCCTGCAGAGAGATGACAGATGTAAGATTATCTTCACGACGGATCGTTCAAAAGCACTTGCCCAAATGACGTCTTCAGTAGTTCGGTGACGGAATCCTGTGGGATGTGAACGTCAGCACAAGACCGACCATTCAGAAACTTACCAAAAGGAACCAACGGTCTCCATCTCAAAGCCTCAGATATAAAGGCCTCCAGACGAGGAAGGGATGGTTTATCGGCAAAGGTCGGTGCTTTGGCGAGAAATGAGTGATTGGACAGAGCTACAGTGCACAATCAAGCTACCTCGTTCCCTTCCGATGACTGCATCAAGCTCAGCCTGCACTTCAGCTTGCTCATTAGGGAAACGTGCAGCCGCCATTAGCACCGTGCATATCGCTGTAGCAGTCTGTCGCCCCACCTCAGTATATACAATTGTCAAAACAGAAAGACATCTTACAGTTTCGGTTCCAGCTCCAAAAAAGGAGCCAGAAAGATACACCATCTCCATCTCTGTCAAGTCGTAGAGATGCCCATTCTCTAGGAGGTATTTGGAAAATGAAGGGCCAATATCTTCATTCCTCTGCTATGGACCAACTCAGACAACATGTCAAGATAGGCAAGGCAATTCCTACCATGTGCAATTTTACACGATTCAGCTGGTCTGTGTAGAGTCGCGTGGCCCTCTTAAAGTCGTCTCTTAATTCTGGCGCATACCAGGGAAGATATTTGAGCCACGGTATCGAGTCTACCCAGTAAGCACCAGGACGCAGGGCTGCACGAAATCGGGACATGATGTAGCGAGCTTCTCTAACTTCGGGGTCAGTTGCCGATGTCGGTGAGGTCTTCCCATATGCAACTTTCAATATTGTCGCTGCAGCATAACTTCCAAGAGCCCGTAAGTAGCATACTACGAAACCCCGGCGCAACAGGTAGGAAATCGCTTACGTGGTCGCATGGTTCTGGAAGTTGCTTGGATCATCAAGAATGTTGAGGATTACGGTTCTCGCTTGCGACATCTGCAGAGGTTCATACGTCTCGGCTGATTTGGGCTGGAGATGTGTATGGAGTACTCTGCATCACATTGAGAAGTAAGATGAGAACTGTTTGAGCCATTCCTGTATCGCGACGACGAACCTACGCAGCCGACGGAGCCTGTCCCCAACACGGCAGAAACCGAGGCTCAGTCCACGAGAAAGAATTTCTCCAGCAGCAACGAAGCGAGGTCGATCAGCTAGCATTCTACCCTGCTTCTCCATTATATCCACTGCAGCCTGTCACGGAGTGTTGAGTCTGGAGATAGTAACTTATCATAGAGGGACTAACCTTGTAGCGGCCGATAATCACCATGTTCTGCATTCCTAAGCGGATAGTAATCAGAGGTCCATACTGGTCAATCCACCGCGCCACAGTAAGAGATGGGCTGCTCAGAAATATGATACAATTAGATTTAAATATGAGGTCGCAGATATAAAACTTCACTCGCGAGGGGGCAGGAGGTGTCCCCGAAGTCTCCAAGTTGGAGGAGAAGGTGGGAGAGGAAGGCGGCTATCTGATTTACGAAGGTAAACCCAAACAATCGTTCCTATTACCCCAACACAAGCAGCAACATCGAGGGTGAGCGACGTGTTATCAGAAATGCGCAGGTCAGGGAGCTGTAGCATGATCGATTGAAGGAGTTAGGATGGAGCTCATTGAAAGTTCATTCAAAAAGGTTCCCTACGCACAGGAAGTGAAGGGTACTGTCATATCCTATTACGCATTACTGCACTTGCACAGTTGGGGCTAAAGTCATGGCTTTGCATAAGCGGACACACGACTTGCGGTTGAACCGGACAAGATCTTGTCGGATCTTCGCGACTGCCGTCGGGCGAAGTATCAGTAGCATTCATAAGTCACAATCAGCTCACTCTTGTGCACCGGCTATGAATGTTGACTTTAACTAACACATGCTGAGTCAATGAATCGGGTATGACGCCGTGGTGCTCAGGTATATGGTGCAGTTCACTGTGTCTGGAAACCAGACGTTTTGAAACCGGAGATCTTTGTGTACACCTCCAAAAACATACTCACAGACATGACTGTGTATGTGCGTTCCAGGCAGATAATCTGGATTACGAGTCACGTCTCCCTGAATAAGATCGTGCGACGTATACGAGATTCTAGGCCTGTTCGTTGCACCTACATAGTGTCGCAGTGTTTCCGAGTCGTGTGATTGCGACGTGAAAGCTTACCAATGCATACGGATAGACTGGGACAGCATATCTTTATCGTAGCCGCAGCCACAGCCCACATCATTATGGACCGACCTAGCTTGTTTGCGAAAGCAGAGCGGACTTGTGGCGAAGAGTAGCAAAATCCAGTCCTATCAACAACGATGTGAACGGAATGCAGCCGACAGATAGGGCAACTCTTTGATATCCGAAAAGTGCAAAGTTCCCCAGGCCGATACAGCTTTAGCTAAACCACATCAACTACAGCGAGGAATTGAGAATTCGAAGGCAGATACCGTTCCTGCCACAAAGATGCACAAACATGAAAGTCTTGGCAGTATCAGCTACACAAGGAGCACTGGGATGCCGCCGCAGCATGCAAGCAAAACACTCACTGTCATATTCTGCTAGAATAACAGCTGAGACTCCTTCTAAAAGGTTGACTCTTCTCGAAACTCATGAATCATCGATGGGGCATTACAGAAAAAAAACTTGAGGTGTCCGAGGATCAGCCGACAACGGTGGCACGGACAGATAGTACTACCACACTGTAAGCAAGAACTTTTCGGGTGTAAGGATAAATATCACGTACAGCAAGGCACATGTACGGATCCAATCGCAACCTGGCAATCAACACCGTGGTGGTGCACGAGTGCCTGCTTATACCCAAATGGACCCAGCGGACCAAAACACGTAATCCGAAATTTTGCCACACTACCACCACCAAAATGCCCATCACATCCCCAGCACTCGTTCCCCGTCCTCCAATCATCCCCCTCATCCTTTCACGCACGCCCCAAGTAAACCCAACACCACTCCCAAAACTCAATCGCTATCCCGAGCGCATGGACACCCGGCGCGATCTCCAACGCGAACTCGAGACGAGGGAATAAATTTGAAGATTCTGTACGTGCCCCCTCCTGAAGTTGTTCTGCGATGCGATTCCCTACTAATACTTCACGCAAATCATATCTGGTTATATCATGTCAATATCGACGCGTGATCGACTGGAATAGAACTTGGGGATAAGGAATCGAGGGTTCCAGTCGCTCGTTCCTATCGGGCGGAATACGACACGGTTGCCGAAAAGCGAGGTGCGTGGTTTTTTGTGTTCTGTTCGGAGGTTATGCTGTCTGGTAGGCAGAAGACGATTCCGATGGTTCCAAGGCGGCGGCCCTTCGATTAACAAGGATGGCGAGGAGAACGACGATTCAGGAGCAGATCTGGATGCAAGCATGGAAGATGTGGGTGATGTGGGTGACACGGGGACAGTGAGTAAAGCGGAGGATGCGAATGATATGACGGATGATTTTGAGGAGAGATCGAGCAATGCTTGATACACCACATACGTCAAGTCAGGGCAGAAAAAACTGATAAAATTCTAGGTGGTATCGATAAATCTTGGTACGTGCGCATGCAAGATTCACGCTGAGATAGACATAATGCACAAAGTTAGATCCTTGTCACTCATCTCCGCTTCCCAACGACGCCAAAGTCATCATCACTACGAAGTTCAACCATCGCAGACTCGGATCGAACCACTATGAACCCGATTCAAGAACTACCCACCGGAAATCTGTTACAAACAACATCCCACGCTTATGCGTTCTCCTGGGGCTAGCATTAATCATGACCAGTGGCCGTACTCATACTCGGACGTGGCCTGCTTTTGATGCTGCCATGAGCGCGCGGGGGATGAAGGCGAGGGATGTGAAATCAGGTGATATCTCACTCTGCAAATTTTGTGACATTGGAATGTTCTCGTGTCTGTCTATACCTCAGCAATTCTTGTCCAGACGCCGAGACTGGTTCTATAGCCACTTTCTAATAAAGTGAAATCCTACCCAGACGTCAAGGGTTCTCACCCAGCCTCAGGATAATTCTGCATCATACGCCTAAGCTCCACTTCCGAAACCCTCGCCTGAAATTTAATAGCACATGGAACGTTTGGCATAAACGTGTTCGAGAACCCCATGTCATCCTGTGGCTTTGTAGGATCCAGACTGAGCTGAAATGCCCAAAGATTAAGAAGCGAATTTATGAACACCGATCTGTGACATTTCACATGAGATTCAGGAAATTATCTGAGTAGAGAGAATCATGACCTGTCCGCAACATGTTGACCTGGGCATACCCTGGAACGACGAACAATTAAAGAAAGTGCATCCCAAAGGACAGTGCTTACCGCCGACCGAACCCATATACAAAGAATGTGAGATCATCTCTCAAGCGACCTTCATCATCAATCCAGCGCTGGGGCTTGAACGCATCAGGCTCAGGATAGACTTCTGGATCTCGAGAGATGGACCTGAGGCGGTGACAATTTGATTTGTGATACCTTGAAGGACATAGACTTACCATTGGTTGCCGAACACCGTAGTTCCAGCGGGAATGCAATAGTTTTCCTGCAGACGGATGTAAGATTATCCTCTCACGACAAATCGTTCAAAAACACTTGCCCAAATGACGTCTTCAGTAGTTCGGTGAGGTAATCCTGTGAGATGAACTATGTGAACGTCCGCACAGGAGTGACCGTTCAGAAACTCACCAAAAGGAACCAATGGTCTCCATCTCAAAGCCTCAGAGATGAAGGCCTCCAGACGGGGAAGGAATGGCTTATCAGCGAAGGTCGGTGCTTTGGCAAAAATGAATAATTGGACAGAACTACAGTGCACAACGAAGCTACCTCGCTCTCTTCCGATGACTGCATCAAGCTCGGCCTGCACTTTAGCTTGCTCCTCAGGGAAATGTGCAGCTGCCATTAGCACCGTGCATATCGCTGTAGCAGTCTGTTGCCCCACCTCAGTGTATATACTCGTCAAAAAAAACAGAAAGACGCCTCACTGTTTCGGTTCCAGCTCCAAAAAAGCCGCCCGCAAGATATGCCATCTCCATATCTGTCAAGTCGTAGAGATGTCCATTTTCTAGAAGGTGTTTTGAGAACGAAGGGCCAATGTCCTCATTCCTCTGCTATGGAACAACTCAGACATCACGTAAAGATAGGTAGGGCAATGCCTACCATTTGCAGTTTCACACGATTCAGCTGGTCTGTGTAGAGTCGCGTGGCCCTCTTATATTCGTCTCTTAATTGTGGCGCATACCAAGGAAGGTATTTGAGCCACGGTATCGATTCTACCCAGTAAGCACCGGGGCGCAGGACTGTACGAAGTCGGGATATGAGGTGGCGAGCCTCCTTAACTTCAGGGTCAGTTGCCGATGTCGGCGAGGTCTTCCCATATGCAACTTGCAAGATCGTCGCTGCGGCATAACTTCCAAGAGTCCATAAGTAACATACTATGAGACCCTGGCGCCAACACGTAGAAAACTGCTTACGTTATCGCATGATTCTGAAAGTTGCTAGGATCGTCAAGAATGTTGAGGATTAGGGTTCTCGCTTGCGACATCTGCAGAGGTTGATACTCATCGGCTGATTTGGGCTGGAGATGCATATGGAGTACTCTGCGTCGCATCAAGGAGAAACATAAGAGCCCATTTAGCTTTTACAGTATCGCAACAACGAACCTACGCATCCGACGCAGCCTGTCCCCAACATGTATGAAAACGAGGCTCTGTCCGCGTGTAAGAATTTCTCCAGCAGCAACGAGGCGAGGTCGATCAGCTAGCGCTCTACCCTGCTTCTCCATTATATCCACTGCAGCCTGTCACGGAGTGTTGAGTTTGGAGATGCTAACTTATCATAAAGGGACCAACTTTATGGCGGCCGATAATCACCGTATTCTGTATTCCTGAGCGGATGGTAATCAGAGGGCCATACTCGTCAATCCACCGCGCCAAAGTAAGAGATGGGCTGATCAGGAATGTGATTCAATTAGATCATAAAGATGAGGTCGCAGATATGAAACTTTACTCGCGAGGGGGCAGGAGGTGTCCCTGAAGTCTCCAAGTTGGAGGGGAAGGTGGGAGAGGAAGGCGGCTATCGGATTTACGAAGGTAAACCCAAACAATCGTTCCTATTACCCCAACACAAGCAGCAACATCGAGGGTGAGCGACGTGTTATCAGAAATGCGTAGGTCAGGGAGCTGTAGCATTGGAGGAGTTGGGATGGACCTCATCAAAAGTCAGTTTAAATAAGGTTCCCTGCACCAACCCTACGGACAGGAACAGACCTGTACAGTCATATCCAATTACGCATTACTCCAGAGATAAAATGATGGCTCTGGGAAAATACCATAAGCGGACATACAATGTGTGGAGACCGGACATGATCTTGTCCAATCTTCGCGACTTGCCGTCGGCGAGGTATCGGTAACAATCATGAATCACAATTGGCTTACTTTCATGGCCTTGTGCACTGGCTATGAGTGTCGACTTTAACACGTGCTGAGTCGTATGATGCCAACGATGATGTGCGGTGCTGTTAGACACTCAGGTATAGTGCAGTCCGATGACCCTGGAAACCAGACGTTTTCAAACTGGAAATCTTTGTATACACCTACACAAACATACTCACAGTCATGAATGTGTATGCACGTTCCAGGCCGATAATATGGATTACGAAGTCGTCTTGGATCTTAAATAAGGTGGTATAACGTACGCGAGAAGGTCGGTTCGTTGCTACATAGCGGTGTTTCTGGGTCATGTGATTGCGACGTGCATCCGAGCCCGGGAACTTCAGTGTACCGATGACATGGATGGGATCAGACAGCTGACCATTCGTTATCATAGCCGCAGCGCTGCCCACATCATCATGAGCCAAAATTTGTCAAAGATGCACCCTGGGCTACACCTGAAACCCAGGATATAGATAGAAAGATATATCCTTATGGCTCGTGATCCTAAAAGTCCGATACGTCTTATCCTGCAGTGGTCCACTACAGTACAGTAATGCTATCTAGGGTTATCTCACCGGAGTGGGGTTCTACTAGATCTTGGCAACGTGCCGTGGGTGTTAATATTTCGAAGCTGCATCGAAAGAAAGTACCAGTCTCGGTGTGACATGCATTTGATTCTTGAATGCTGCTGGCGCATAGACATCGCGAGCTTAAATATCTGTTCTAGTAACACCGAATAAAAGCAGACCCTCACAGTAGTATCATGAATGGAAGAGTCGAGGACAGAATGGATGAAAAACTTGCCTATGATGTCACCGTGTGGAAGTTTTGAAGTTTGCATGAGAGGTAGGATGGTGAGAGGCGCACACAGCGTGCAGAATGTCACTGTTAGCGGAGTGGGCTATGTGCAGGTGCTGCCAGTGGTTTGGCGCCAACATCACGGTTAAATTCAAGACTAGTCATTATGCAATAGATTCGACCTGTAAATTTGTTAGTAGACAACGACTTCGTTATCATTGGGAGAAACTTACCTTTCATAACAGTGAAAGCTGCAAGTATCGTGTCTATAACAGAGTTCTGCTTGAGTGTGTACAACGTACACAACTGTGAGGCAAATATTAATGTAAGCTGGTCAAAGTAATAAAAGTCTGATAAAGTCCAACGACGTCCAACTTGAACTCACACGCACAAATTAGTACGTATACTGTAGAAGTTGTGCAACTGAATTCTGCTACACCTGGCTGCCAATTCATATGTGCCAGATAGTAGATATTGGACGATTTCCCGCAGCATTTGGAATCCTAAATATTGTCATTTGTTGGAGATTTGTCTCACAGTACATCAACATCTAGAAACATGTTCTAAACCGCAGACCAACCAAAATGAGAACAGTGAATGTTATTCCACACAAAGTATTATGACTACTCACCTACAGGTGCAAGCTCTTGCTTTGACGTACAAACTCGCTAAGTAAAAGAACTTGGCTCCTGCATCAAGGAATGGTGTCGTACGTCTACGAGATGCTGAGGTCGGTATCAAACCATAAATGAGGATGATGCATCAAACACTTAACAGGTCACTTGTGAGCCTCATCTGTTGGCTGGTATTGGTGAGTTGTCCAACTGACGAGTGCCTATGTGCCCAGACACAGAGATAAGCGCAAAATCACAAGTCTAAGAAGATCACTGGTTGAGATCCTGTCCACCTGGGAGAAGAAGGGAGCAGGCAGGCGATCACTGGATGCAAATGGGGGGTGAGCTGGCGAACGTTCATCTAGGGCATTCAACGTTTCAACCCCCCTAAAATGAAGTCTAGGAAGATTCTCACATGAGATACATCTAGTTGGACAATACCAGAAGGTGTATCGGACTTTTGGGATTATAGTTCAGTCAGGATATATCTATATAACACTATGGGCTGCACGCCTCAGCAATTCTTCTCCAGACGTTGAGACTGTTTCTATAGCCTCTTTCTAATGAATTGAAAATCCTACCCAGACGTCAAGGCTTCTCACCCAGCCCTAGGATAACTCTGCATCATACGCCTAAGCTCCACTTCCGAAATCCTCGCCTGAAAGTCAATAGCGCATTTAACGTTTGGCATAAACGTGTTCATGAACCCCATATCATCCTGTGGCTTCGTAGCATCAAGACTGAGCTGAAAGGCCCAAAGCATAAGAAGCGAATTTATAAACACCGATCTGTAATGTTTCAGATGAGATACAGGATATCATGTGACTGGAAAGAATGACTTGTTCGCAACGTGTTGACCTGGACATACCCTGGAAGGAAGGACGATCAAAGAAAGCGCATCCCACAAGACGGTGCTTACCGCCGACCAAACCCATATACAAAGAATGCGAGATCGTCTCTCAAGCGACCTTCATCGTCAATCCAGCGCTGGGGCTTGAACGCATCAGGCTCAGGATAGACTTCTGGATCTTGAGAGATGGCCCCAAGACAGTGACAATTCGATGTGATACTTTGAAGGACATAGACTTACCAATGGTTGCCGAACACCGTAGTTCCAGCGGGAATGCAATAGTTTTCCTGCCGACAGGCGTAAGATTATCCTCTCACGACAAATGACTCAAAAGGACTTGCCCAAATGACATCTTCAGCAGTCCGGTGAGGGAATCCTGTGGGATGGACTGTGTGAACGTCCGCACAGGAGTGACCATTCAAAAACTCACCAAAAGGAACCAACGGTCTCCATCTCAAAGCCTCAGAGATGAAGGCCTCCAGACGGGGAAGGGATGGCTTATCGGCGAAAGTCGGTGCTTTGGCGGAAAATGAATGATTTGACTGAACTACAGTGCACAATCAAGCTACCTCGCTCTCTTCCGATGACTGCATCAAGCTCGGACTGTACTTTAGCTTGCTCTTCAGGGAAATGTGCAGCCGCCATTAGCACCGTGCATATCGCTGTAGCAGTCTATCACCCCACGTCAATGTATGCAATTGTAAAACGAAAACATAAAGACGACTTACTGTTTCGGTTCCAGCTCCAAAAAAGGAGCCAGCGAGATACGCCATCTCCATCTCTGTCAAGTCGTAGATATGTCCATTTTCTAGAAGGTATCTGGAAAACGAAGGACCAATATCTTCATTCCTCTGCTGTGGAACAACTCAGGCATCCGTAAACACAGGCAAGCCAATGCCTACCATTTGCAGTTTTACACGATTCAGCTGGTCTGTGTAGAGTCGCGTGGCCCTTTTATAGTCGTCTCTTAATTCTGGCGCATATCAAGGAAAATGTTTGAGCCATGGTATCGACTCTACCCAATAAGCGCCTGGGCGCACTACTGTACGAATTCAGGTCATAAGGCGGCGAGCCTCCCTAACCTCGGGATCAGTTGCTGATGTCGGCGAGGTCTTCCCATATGCAGCTTTCAGGATCGTCGCTGCGGCATAACTTTCAAGAGCCCGTAAGTAGCATACTACGAGACCCCGGCGCCAGCACGTAGAAAACCGCTTACGTGGTCGCATGGTTCTGGAAGTTGCTAGGATCGTCAAGAATGTTGAGGATAAGGGTTCTCGCTTGCGATATCTGCAGAGGTTCATACATCTCGGCTGATTTGGGCTGGAAATGCGTATGGAGTACTCTGCGTCGCATCAAGAAACATAAGAGCTGATTGAGCCTTTACAGTATAGCGACGACGAACCTACGCATCCGACGCAGCCTGTCCCCAACACGGCAGAAACCGAGGTTCAGTCCACGTGAAAGAATGTCTCCAGCAGCAATGAGGCGAGGTCGATCAGCTAGCGCTCTACCCTGCTTCTCCATTATGTCCACTGCGGCCTGTCAGGAAGTGTTGAGTTTGAAGATACTAATTCATCATCAAAGGCACTAACTTTGTAGCGGCCGATGATCACTGTGTTCTGTATTCCTGAGCGTATGGTAATCAGAGGGCCATACTCGTCAATCCACCGCACCAAAGTAAGAGATGGGCTGATCAGAAATGTGATACAGTTAGATTATAGAGATAAGGTCGCAGATATGAAGCTTCACTTGTGAGGGGGCAGGAAGTGTCCCTGAAGTCTCCAAGTTGGAGGAGAGGGTGGGAGAGGAAGGCGGCTATCTGATTTACGAAGGTAAACCCAAACAATCGCTCCTATTACTCCAACACAAGTGGCAACATCGAGGGTGAGCGACATGTTATCAGAAATGTGTAGGTCAGGGAGCTGTAGCATGATCGATTAGAAGAGTGAGGATGGACCTCATCGAAAGTCCATTTAAATTGTTTACATAAGGTTCCCCGCACCAACCCTACAGACAGGAAGAGATGGATACTGTCATATCCAATTACGCATTACTCCAGGGATAAAATGCTCTGGGAAAATACCATACGATGTGCGGAAACCGGGCAAGATCTTGTCAAATCTCCGCGACTTGCCGTTAGGCGATGTATCTGTACCAATCATGAATCACAATCGGCTTACTCCTTCATGGCCTTATGCACTGGCTAGGAGTGTCGACTTTAACACATGCTGAGTCGTATGATGCCGACGATGATGTGCAGTGGTATTAAGCACTCAAGTATAGTGCAGTTCGATGACCCTGGAAACCAGACGTTTTAAAAGCGCAGATTTGTGTACACCTGCAAAAACATACTCACAGTGGTAAATGTGTATGCGCGTTCCAGGCTGAGAATATGGGTCGTCTCCCTAAATCAGATGGTATAACGTGCGCGAGAAGGCCGGTTCATTGCTACATAGTGTCGCGGTGTTTCTGGGTCGTGTGATCGCGACGTGCATCCAAGCCGGGCAAAATGTACCAGATGGAATCAGACGGCTGACAATATCGTTATCGTAGCCGCACTCCACACCATTATGAGGCAACCAGAGCGGACTTATGGCAAAGAGTAGGAAAATCCAGACCTATCGACGACGATGCGGACGGAACGCAGCCGACAGATGCGGTGACTCTTTGATACGTGAAATGTACAAAGAAGTTTCCCGGGGCGATGGGGATATAACCAAACCACATCAACTAAAATCAGGAATTGGGGAGGCAGATGCCGTTCCTGCCACAACTTGAGATGCACCTCGGTTCAGACCTGAAAAGGGTCGATACAAACCTGAGCCTGAGAGTCTTGGCAGCATCAGTTATACAAGGAGCGCTGAGATGCGAGCAAAACACCCACTATCATAGACTCTTTTATCATTGATAGCGCATTACAGAAAACAAACTTGGAGTGTCCGAGGATCAGCCAACGTGACAGTGGCACGGACAGATACTAATACCACGCTGTGAGCAAGAACTTTTCGGGTGTAAGGATAAACACGTACAACGAGGCACATGTACGAACCCAATCGCAACCTGGAAGAGATCAGCTTTACTGCTCAGTACTCAGTACTCAGTGCTCGCTGTGGTGATGCATGAATATTTGAATGCCTGCTTATACCCAACTGCGCAACACTCCGGCGGACCAAACACGTAATCCAAAATTTGTCACGCCCACCCACCTACTCCCACCAGAATGCCCATCACATCCCCAACACTCGTTCCCCGCCCTCCAATCATCCCCCTCGTCCTCCCGCGTGCACCCCAAGTAAACCCAACACCGCTCCCAAAGCTCGATCGCTACCCCGGGCGCATGGACACCCGACGCGATCTCCAACGCGAAATCGACGATCTCTCAGACGAGGAGAACGAACTCGAAGATTCCGTACGTACCCACCTCCTAAAGTCGTTCCTGCAATGCGATTCCCTAATAATACTCCACGCAAATTATATCTTATTATATCGACGCGTGATCGACTGGAATAGAACTTGGGAATCAGGAATCGAGGGTTCCAGTGGCTCGTTCCTATTGGGCGGAGTACGACGCAGTTGGAGGAAAAGAACGAGGTGCATGGTTTTTCGTGTTTTGGTTTGAAGTTGTTTTTCTTATGTTGTCTTGTAGGCAGAAGACGATTCCGATGGTTCTGATACCGGCCAATCAGGCGGCGGCCCTTCGATTAACGAGGATGGCGAGGAGAACGACGATTCAGGAGCAGATCTGGACGCAAGCATGGAAGATATGGATGATGAGGGTGAGACGGGGACAGCGAGTGAAGCGGAGGATGCGAATGATATGACGGATGATTTTGAGGAGAGATCGAGCGATGCTTGATACGCCACATGCCTCAAGTCAGAGCAGAGAAAAGTGATAAAATTATGGGCGGTATCGATAAATCTTGGTACGTGCGCATGCGGAATTTACGCTGAGATATACATAATCCACAAATAAGTTAGATCCTGGTCGCTCATCTCCGCTTTCCAACGACGCCGAAGTCGGACTACCACGAAGTTGTCGTCACTACGAAGTTCAACCACGCAGACTTGGATCGAATCACTATGAACCCGACTCAATGAACTACCCCCCGAAAATCTGTTACAGACAACGTCCCGCGCGTATGTCTTCTCCTAGGGCTAGAATTGGCCATGACCAATGGCCGTACCCATACTCGGACGTGGCCTGCTTTTGACGCTGTTATGAGCGCGCGCGGGAGGAAGGCGAGGGATGTGAGGAGGTCAGCGTCGAGTTGTTTTACCTGTTGTGCATTGTCAGTCAAACAGTTGCCTTCACAATGAGAAAGTCGTGTAGAAAAACCGAAGAGGGAAGGAAAACTGACTAATACAGGTTGCACAGTCGACACTTCATTCCTCGAAGGCGCAGGATGATACCGTGGTGCAGATAGTTGAATCGTCGACCCCGTTCCACGTCGGTGAGCGAGCGAGATACTAGATGACACCGATGGGCGCGGATGGTGTGCTCCGAGGAGTTTGGGGCGATGAAGAGCGCCAGAGGAAAAGTCCCACTGTCAGATTAGTTGAGCGAACGGTCATTTATAGGTGCAATAAAGAGCGCACGAGAATGAGTTTGTTATCCTCTCCTACGCTACCGAAGCGATATGTCCGCCCATCGCAGCGAAGCTCGTCGAAAGCGACGGCTGAGACGAATGAGGAGTGTCCTTGACATCGTGTGACGACTCGTTGTTCCCAGGGGGAGAAAATGGTGAGCAGATCGTCTTGGCCGCCGGTCTAGTTGAGGGTAGACAATCAAAGATGAGTTCATTGAATTGTGAACTTGGAGTGAAACGCACGAGGATGAAACGCCCATCAGGAGACCATGCAACACATGTCATCGAACCGAAATAGGATGCATAGCAGTCTACCAGCCTTAACTAAAGATTAAAGTCTGTTCAGCAATCGGAGGAGACGACATACTGCTCCGCAAGTGGATCGATCACCCTCAGACACCCATCGTCTGAAATGGCAGCTACATATTTGTTATCAGGGGAGAACACGAAGTCTAGCCAGGATGAGCTCCCAGTGCGAGTATTGAAGAGGCTTCACTGACCGACGACACCACGGCGACATAGACGCCAATGGCTTACAGGGTTCTTTACGACCACGCCCTTCTCTCCCTTCCCGATTGCTTCTGGATGCCACGGCGGAGGTGTGACAAATATCGTTGATAAGGGGTCCCATTCATCACTTACAGGAGATGCATGATGTGCGTTGATGGTTATATGCGGGGTATTTGTGAGTCCATTTGGAATGGTGGCGGTGAATATGCCGTCTTCGCGTTCTTTGTCGTAAACGATTATGGTTCCATCTGCGTGGGAGACGAGAAAGAGGGTTGGAGAGGATGGAACCCAACGGACGGCTGTACATAAGGAGGCGGAAATAGTGCCCTAGTATTCTGTTGTGAGATATGTTTACAATAGAAGTGGGATTGACTACCTGTTTGTTGAGACGGCAGTAGCGACTTGACATTGGGTCTGAACAATCGCTGTGAGCAGAAGAACAGGCGTGAGATGAGGTGCATACCGAACCATACGAGGTCGCCTGTGCTAAATCCTATGATAACATCTAATCGTTCTGAGGATGCGGTGGAAGGGTTTACGTCGTGACAAGTTGGGTATGCAGAGAAGCTAATCCTTGTTAGTGGTTCCTGGTAGAATCATGCAGCGATGTGCGCGGCCAAGGACTAGATGACGGACCTTGGTTTTTGACCCCACCTCGATCCACAAGAAAGCCTTTCCAGTATTATAGAACAAGAATGTGACATCGCCTTGTTTTGCTGCGAGCGTCTTGCTGAGACCTTCAGTGCTTTGAAGACGTGTGATGAATGTGGATGATGTGGTGCGCATGTTGTGTTTTGGTCGTGATATATTCAATTTCTTTTTACCTACTGAGACGGAAGGGTGGGAGAAGAGCTTGTACTGCTGAGGTTCTGCTGAGGGGTCTGGGGTAGCTACTACATCTGGAGATGAAAAGCTGTCTTCTGGGGTACTGCCGGATGACATGCTCCGCTCCTCCAGCAAGGGGCGCTCCTTTACGATGGCTTCTTTCTCTTTCTCCCGCTCTTTTTCCTTGTCTTTTTTAAGATCCTTTGTTAGATTTGCACCAAGAAACTGGGCTAGACCTGGGGAAACTGAGTGCTTTGGCGGAAAGCGGACTGTGACGGATGAAAGGCGAGTTTGGTAGATGGGTTGTGCTGCTGTAGAAGAGTGAATGGGAACTGGAAGAGGTTTATGTTCCTCAGTGACAGAGTAAACGCCCTCAGGAGCCACGAATGCACTGTCGCTCTCCATGCTGCTGATGAGAAGGTGTTAGCAACAGCAAGCTTGATCTGCATTGGGTAGTATGACCTTGAGAAATTCCTACGCCGCTTAACAAGTCATGCGACGGTCATATATTTGGACAGGCCTACTCCTCCTCTAGACCACGGTGTGATCCCTACTAACGAATTCGCGAATCAGAACTCTTGGTTTAAATTAAGATCAGCCTTGAAGCTAAAAACTAAAAGTCATGAGTGTATCATCGAACTGAAAGAGATATCATGCTGCGGCATAGATCCGGCCCGACAATCCCATTTGGTAGCCAAAGTCATTCAATTACGATCAATTATTAGACTTTCGGTTCAATGCAGAATGTTAACACCCTTACTGCCTTACTTCACGGATCTTGTCTTCTCCCTATCCTTGTCCTAACACCTATTCCATTTCCAAATGCTCGCCCGTCGTCTGCGCTCTAAATTTCCTCCACTCGTAAGTCTCTCTTTCAACCAACCACCAGGTGACCGTGTCACTCACCCGCAACAAGTCCCGTCGATGGCAGACGACAGCGAGCACCACTGCCATCGAGCCCCCACCTGCGGGCGGTCATTCTTCATCCGTCGCATCCTCTCAGCTTTTCCGCATCACACGAGAATCTGCACTCAGAACGCCAGGTATATCATGGCAGGATGAGGAATCTGACCGTAACATTATCGGCGGCCGCGAGACGCGCAAGATGAACCTCTACCAAGCTGTGCGGGACGCCCTCAGGTAATTTATTTCTCTCTACAAAGAAGGTCTACTGACGGTCTCAGTATTGCACTTTCAAAGGATGACACTGCCGTCATATTTGGTGAGGATATAGCATTTGGCGGGGTGTTTAGGTGCACAATGGTATGCATTGCTATGTCTTCATACATCATTTGACCTCACCCATCGAACAGGGTCTAGCAGAAGAATTCGGTACGTTTTTAATCATATACGTCATATTCATAACTGATCGTGCAGCAGGTCGCGAACGCGTCTTCAATACCCCATTGACAGAACAAGGTATTGCAGGCTTTGGAATTGGCCTCGCGTCCATGGGGCATACTGCAATCGCAGAAATTCAGTTCGCTGACTATATATTCCCCGCATTTGATCAGGTTCGTTCCACTTTATCCGAATCTTAGACTTCAAAATCGACCTTCAACTTAGCTTGTGAACGAAGCCGCAAAGTTTCGCTACCGTTCAGGTGGACACTTCTCTATCGGCGGGCTAACCGTGCGTACGCCAACCATGGCTGTGGGTCACGGTGGGCTATACCACTCACAAAGTCCGGAAGGGTTCTTCATGGGCGCATCTGGTCTCAAGGTGTGTTCATACTGCTGATTTCACGATGAATCTCTAAATGAACTCATGAACCACTAGGTCGTCATCCCCCGCTCCCCAATCCAATGCAAAGGCCTCCTCCTCTCAGCTATCCGCGATCCCAACCCAGTCATATTCATGGAGCCCAAAATCCTCTATCGTTCTGCAGGTATGTTCCCCTTCCCAACCTCCCTGTATGCATTATTGATTTCACCCACAGTCGAACAAGTCCCAATTGACGACTTCTCCCTCCCCCTCTCCCGCGCCGAAATTCTCATTCCAGGATCCGATCTGACACTCCTAACATGGGGCACCCCCATCTACCACTGCGAATCTGCCCTCCGCCTCCTCAACTCCCCACCGCCCTCACTCGCACCACTTATCCCTCCCTCCCTTCGCAACGCCAAAGTCGAACTCATCGATCTCCGAACGATATTACCATGGGACGTCGAAACAGTCGTAGAGAGCGTGCGCAGGACGAAGAGGCTCGTGATCGTGCACGAAGCAGGTATGACGGGTGGCGTCGGAGGAGAAATCGCCGCTGAGGTTGGGAAGCGGGCTTTTTTGAGGCTGGAGGCGCCTGTGAGGAGGATTGCGGGATGGGAGTGAGTGTCGTTTTTTATATACCCCTTCCCTCTCTCGGTTTCTGACGACGTTTTATTTTCATTGTTGTAGTGTCCCAGCTGGGCTGCAGTTTGAGAAGTTTAATATGCCGGATGCGGTCAGGATTTTGGATGGGATTATGGAGACGCTCAGTTACTAATAATCTGGTTGCTGATTGGCGCTGTTTCTCAAGCTGGCTTTGCGCCCACGGTGTAGCATAAAGAATGTACAATTAATGATGTAGTACATTAGTACGCACGTATACCTTGTATGAGTGTGATACCAACATGTTTTGAGGTGCGGAAAGACTGCACACCGACAGGGACATCATGTGAGAGCCACGCAAATTACTTCCACCGCGGAATTAACTCATGTGATGTACAAACTCGCCTTTATCATCCTATCACGCAACGGAGGTTGTGAGTTATTCTTTATAATAATACAGTCACATTCATAAGAATTGAAAATGAGTATATTTCGGAGGTCAACTGGTTTACGACTTGGAGAACAAGAGAAGAACAAAGAACGTCCTAATTATCTGAACCAGCCAATTTATCCAATTCCTCCCAAGAAATGCTATGTCCGCCCTTCGCGCACTTGAACCCAAACGAATGTTGGACCCAAGCATATCCTTGAGGACATTTGCGATCTTCTGGAAGACGGTCAAGCGCTTTTTTGATCTTTTCCTGCATCTCATCATCCACGACGCTTCCCACCTTTGTGTTCCTCTCCTCATTTGCTTCGGCAACTTGGCTTTCCAAGCTCGCTTTCTTGGCTTCGTCTTCTGCGTTCTTGCTCGCATTTACACCTGCAGCTGATTGTGTCTGGACTGCATGCGGCATACACCCCACACCCTTGTAAGCTGAGTGAAAGAGAGTTGAGAACGGTAGCATGGTTGACGTGACTGAAAAGGCTCACTAGCAAACCAAGCAACTAAGCTTTCCCTTTCAGCTTTGTCACATGGTTCCATCAATAATCGGTAGCACTCGAGCGCTTCAATGTTACACGTCCGGAAGAGTATAAGGCAGCGATACTTGTTTATCTTTTGCCACAATGACTTGAGGTTCCACCCGAAAATCTGCAAAAAAAAACGCAGTTGAGCACAAATATCATGTTTGAGTGGTGCTGTGTATCAACGTACCACGTCGAATTCTGTGTATATGGAAAGGTCTATCTTCTCAAGTGAACAAGTAGTTGCGATTTCGAGAGCGGTAGTGATGTATTCGATGGCCTTCTCGCGAATGTTGTTTTCTGAGGCAGCAAGTGCCATTTCGGCGTAGAAGTATGTCTGATGCGCGAAGCAAGAATCAATCTCAAATTCAGACCACGAGCCAGAGTTGATACTCACTAGCACGATATTACAAAGAAGAAGATCGGTACCATGGTTAAAAGAAGCCTCGGCCATGTCCTTAACGTACATGATTGCTTCGTCGTATTCATGTGCATTGAATGTTGCAATAGCCTGCAAATCATAATGAAGCACGGAGCATGTAAGAAAAATGTAACCCACCTTGACCAAAAGAAGAAGATGGGTTGTTGTATCTCCAGTCGCAAACTGTAACGCGCGATCAAATGCCCTACTCGCTTCCTTAATCTGCCTCTTTCCATAGAGAGCGATGCTCTTGAACATAAGGCCTAGCGTTGAGCGTTGAATGCTGATAGACTATATCACAATTCAAGTTAGTATATCTTCAAGGGACTCGGTATCAGTTGGTATGACTCCCCTTCTCTGCATCTTCAAGCGCGGCGTCCCACTTGCATAGGCGTATATAAGCAGTTGCGCGGTGCACATAGTTGATGTAGTTCTTAACATCTGCCGTTATTGCTTCTGTGAATATCTCCACAGCCTTCAACAGGTCTGACAAGCCCCCAAAAATAAACGCATTGAGGGCGGCCTTGGACATAGTGCTGGTGAAGTTGATCTGTGGTATGCTCGAATCGCGTTCTTAGAGTCAATATTGAGAGCATACCTGTCTAATAACATGATCCAATGGAACTTTTGTCTAAAATTTGTGAGATGAGATGATAAAATCATTAGAAATCAACGGGAACATACCAGCATCGGTCTCGAAGGTAGTAACCACTGTGATATCTTCTGGTCATCGCCTACGCCGAATACGTACTTGCCATCCACGGAGAACGTGTCACAAAACGCGCCGGTAGAGAGCTTGAGTGTATTGGATTGAATCGGGAACGGCCAGAGGCGGACACTTTTGTCACGAGATGTGGAAGTGATAACAGTGTTGGACACATTGACAGAAATGGCGTTAATCTGTTCAGTGTGACCACGGAAAGAGCAGATCTCGTTCCCCTTCGATGCGTCCCACACCCGAATGGTAGGGTCGTCTTTACCGCCCCCAGAGAGAAGGTATGGTCCTTGTAACGTCCACGTGAGTGTGAAGGTGCCACCCGAGTGGCCATCGAGCTTATTGATAAGCTGCATTGTCACTGGATTATAAATGAAGATATTTTGAGCATGAAGCTGCTTTGTCGCGATGGCAAGATATTCGCCAGACGATGAATACCGAACGCAGCAGACAACTGCATCAGGACTTGGGGTGATCATGGCAGTGTGTTGCTGCCACGTAATTGTGTTCCAAAACTTCACTGTACGGTCGCCCGCACTCGCCAGAATTGTTCCATCTGCAGAAAAGTCTAGCGATAGGACTGCAGTAGACTCGTAGGCTGAGATGATTGGAAAAGCAGCAGAGTTGATGTGGGAAGTGGACCCATTTTGGGTAGCGGTGATCTTGGCTTTAGAATTAGTAAGCAGACAATCTCCAGTTTCTCCGTTCCAAGGAATGATCCCTCCAGTGACATCACAGCTTGCTATCACTTTCCCGTCTCGTGATACTGTAAGTCCAAACACATCACTGGGATGCCCTACTAGACGCTTTAACAATCTCTTCGTCGTCAATTCCCACAGATAAAGTGTCTTGTGGGCCCTCGAACTAGTGACCATACGCCGTCCGTCGGGCAGAACTGCAAATGCAGAGATGCATTCGTGATGACCTTCAAATGTTTCTGAAAGTTGTGTAACACGTGAAGTCGGCGGCTGCGACACCATTGTACTAGAGGTTGATTACAGTCGAGGAGGACTTGGTAGAGGGATTGCAGGGTATCTTGCGCTGAAGTGTTTTTTTTTCGCTGTGCGTTTTTATACTGTCTCAGTATTCATTATATGTTGAACATACGGTAAGAGGTCCTTATAATAAGCGACAAATTTAGGGATACATGCGTCTATCTCCAGGGCAAGAATTCATTCGATTCCCTTTATTTCCCAAGGCAAGATGATTCCTTCCCGCGTAATTGTAGCTGCACTGGCACTCACTGCCATGCTGATAGGTCTGGTCAATTCTATAATGTCAATGACAATGTCGGCTTAACTTGAGGACCGTCCTCTTGTCTGACAGGTGTGTTACATTTTGACAAACAGCAACCGAGATTTACTAAAGCCTTCTCAGGCCATTGGAGTGTACCTGTAGTGACAAGGTCCCACCACGGGGAATCGAGGTACCGAATGCTGAATATATTCAGTGAATGAAAAGGGGATAGTAGCCGTCGCACTCAATTCTTATTTTATTCTCCTGTTTTGTTTCTCAGAGCTGTTGCCAAGTTGTTAATTACTCCACAGTCCGAGAAATACCCCGTCGGAGGTTGAACATACATCGCTGCGGTTGTATCTGGCGCTGTTCAGCGCGTACGAGCAATCGGAGTCGTTAGTTTCTTGTCTATAAAGATAAGGATTCGGCACTCAGCTCTCAGCATTTATACAAGACGAATGTATGTTAAGCAACGCTGAAGTGAAGTTCACTGATTATAAACAGGGCCAAATATCGGGTCATGATCCAGACCGATGCTAATCAGCTATTCATCAGGGCGCCTGAATTAATATGATTAACATGAAGGTGACCCATGGCATGCGAAAGAATCATAGACGAGGCAACATCAAGTCTAGACTTAATTGACAGGCGTGTCTATGATCCCTGTGGCGGGCTGCTGCTTCTCAAGGAAAATTGTAAAAAAGTATGTGCATGTGTATAAGATGTCATGTCCAGACCGTAACTTTGGCCTGGCCTAATCAGGTTCGACCTGATCTGACTCCATGTGGAACTTGCAGTCGTGGGTTCGGGGTTGAAAGACTGCCGAGCGCTTGGTCACCTTCTCCAAGCACTGGAGAATCGACCTCAAGGAACCTCTGAGATTCATTCCTCGAAGGTGGGAGAGAGGGCATCGATGTTCGACAGTCATACGCATGCATATGAACCTCCGTCTACCAGTGCTTCGCAGTCCGGTATACGAGCTCGAAGAATTATGACACCATTGCATATGTCTTGCAAGAACATCGTCAAAGGGACTGCAATATTTGATCTGGGGCCTCTCGCAGGATGTAGCAAGCAGCTTGGAACGAGGATAGTATGGAGCGCTTGGAGGGCAGTTCGGGCGAGTTGGAAATCTCTCATGGGACGGCATGGAGAAGACGTTGAAATGAGTTTGACTCCAATTCTTGAGAGAGGTGTGCACACATATAGAGAAGCTTAAGATTTGTATTGCAATTTGCAACGAGAGCGGCCCTTCAGTCTGATAAGGTAAATTACGTAAAAAATCCATGGCAGTAGATGGTTGTATTCCAACATCGCCATGCAGGCCAAATTGAGTTCAACTCTCGATTTCGAAGTCTCAACACCATTAAGATATCTGCAATCTGCAAGGCCATACGGAATATTGGTTATGCCGTCCTCATCAACCATCCACTGCATTACAGGCCAAAGCACTTGTACTATACCTATCCCCAACACTTAATGCCGCAACTTCAACCCGACGTACCTTCAAGTTGGTCCGTCTTGGCCATGCAGTTCAGCACATAGTACGCACCAGACTGCCAACTTGTGGATATCGATGTCATGAGAATCACGCAGATTGCATCCACGGAACCAACCCATGTGGTATACAAGTCGCCTTCTACAGTCCAACTGGTATCAGTCTATCATACAACGAAGGCTGTCCATATCGCGACTTGTTCCTAATGAAAGTACAGTAACATTGGTAAGAAGAAAATGAGCATGTTTCGGAAGTCAACAAGCCGATGGGACTCGGAGAATAAGAGAAGAGCATAGAAGTGAGTGCAAAAGTAAACGATACGGGCAAAACAGTAGCGATATAGAGGTGAATGGGTTTCCTAGTTATCCGAGCCAGTCGATTGATTCAATTCCTCCCAAGAAATGCTGTGTCCACCCGCCGCGCATGTGAAGCCAGTCGGATTTTGGACCCAAGCATATCCTTTAGGACATTTACGTTCCTTTGGAAGACGGTCGAGCGCTTTTTGGATCTTTTCCTGCATCTTCTCATCTGCGGCGCTGCCCACCTTAGCTTCTTGATGTTTCTGAAGCAAATGTTTTTCTTCATCTTCATCTAGCCAAGTAGCAAAGACATCCATCGAAAGAGAGCGCAGCATCGCTACGGTAGGATACTCTGAGATGTGGATCTGCAAGTACAGACGGCTGTTCTCGACGATGCGGGCATTAACAGGAATTTCTTGGCGATCTACGAAGTGGTTCCACTGGTTCTCCAAGTCATTAGCTTTGATGCCTAGCACGGATGAAAGGCACACAGCAGTAGCCTCGCTAGTCTTCTTATCTTCCAGCTCCTCTGATTCCATTGTTGCGAGTAGAATATTGGATCGCACGACACAAGCTAAGTGATCATTTGCTGTGCTATATTTGACCATATATGAGAGTGATGTGAGCGTTGGTTGGACCAAGTCTTTTGGGATAGGGACATCCAATGCGAGTGTCCAGTTCCCGCAATTATTGCTGATGAACTCGGAAATGGGCTGGTTAGAATATGACGCATGGGTATGCACCAAGCTTATTTCCTTTGGCGAGAAGGTAGCTGATGCCTGAATGATGACAGGATAACCGTGGATGAGATTGTGCAATATCGCGCAACTGTGGGGACATACGTGATATTGAGCGACCACTGGGACATCCACGGCGGGTCGGTAAGACACTCCTTTTGTACCCAAGGGCTGATCGAGTGCAGCAGTGTGGACTGGGCATGCACGCCTGTATGGCTGGACGTGGGCGATAGGAGGCTGCCAGCCCACTTGTCCCCTCTGCGCTAGCAGCGGATAGTCTCGGTAATATACTGCATCTACACCCGAGGGCTGATTGAGTGTAGTAGTCGGGACTGGGCATGCACGCTCGTATTGCTGGACGTGCGCGATAGGAGGCTGCCCGCTCACTCGTCCCCTCTGCGCTAGCAGCGGATAGTCCACTATCAGAGATGATTGATAGCGGTGGTCTGACTTAGAAGAAGAGGGAACGTTGGCAGGCTGAATGGGCAGAGGGCTTTGCATAATTGTTCAGGTGAGATAGTGCAATGAGATAGTGCGGTACTTGATTTTAGGCTTACAGGATATTCATGCGTTTAAATACGTGCTCTCGCAATTTTCCGGTTAGGTCACTCGCAAAAACCTGCACAGCGATTATCTGAACTTGCTATGAGGTATTGAACCTCCGAAAAATTACATCCCCTGAGAACGATTGATATTAACGCCCGACTTTTCTGATCACACTGAGCCTATAAGTATCACTGACTAGCCATGTGCATGCGTCCCTACATATAATCCGTGACAGAAAATCAGATCCAGGGAACCAGAATATGTTGTAATGAGAAGGCTCTCTGTTGCTGCAGAACGGATGATTGAACAGTCGATGGTATGGTGGGCGCCTGATGATGCAGGTAAATGAACTGATTCTCAAACCAGTGTAGGGGCTTGGAAAATTTTGACAGGGCGGAGTGATCTTCTCCTGACCGGCATCACGGCAAGTCTTGCATCAGCGCTGGCCGCTAAGAATGTTTAACCCAGATGACATCCGAGCGTTAGAAGTCTGTCATTGTGAGGCGGCGCGAGTCCCCTATACAACAACTTCTTCCCCACCGGCAAAGGCTTGCAGGTCTCCCCGAACCCGGTCACACATTTGCCTTATGCACATGCGCAGATTTTGTTTGCAGATCTGCAGAACCATTGTGCAGGAGTTCCCCTACCTGGCTGAACTTTCTTGGCCTCCGGAATTTGAGTAAACTTTACTATCCCGATCAACTCGGGAGCGTCTGCATGTACTAGTCAAGTTCAAATGGTCGATATATTCCCTTCAGCATATCGACCGTGCCCATGGTTGGTTATGCGGCACGATCATCATAACTCGAGCTTATCACGTCCATTCTAGCTAGCAAAAATCGATTCAAGGTTCGGTACAACGAATGTCAGATTCAGACAAGCGCTCCTCATCCTGATTGCTCGCTGTCATACTCGGAGGGTAGCGGGAGCACTGCTTCTAATAATAGAAAATCAGAAGGAGAGCTTTCCTTCTTGTCTTTTGCGCTCACATTCACAATATAGTCGCATCATCGCATCTGTCTGACATCACAAGCGCCAAGGAAGCTCCAATGGAAATTTCCTGTTCCTGGAACAATCTCAAAGAACAGTGGAATCTCGGACGATTAGCAGGGAGAGTATACTCGTGCGTAATGTAATCCTCTAGCCCATCTATTGCCTCATGTCCATCATACAGTTGAATCAGTCAAGAATGATGTGGACGCCTGCAGTGGGTAATTTTGACTCTTCTGGCGACCTTTCCGAAGGTAGATTGATTATGACAGTGGCAGCGTTCTGATACGATCAGCTCATCGGCATTGGCCATGATTGATCTGATCCCTGAAATGTCATTTGACCCTAGTCATAATCAGTGAATTTCACTTCTACATTGCATGAACGTGTCTTCTGGATCACATTAGTATATCGGAACGCCTTGTACAGGCGCTGAGCGCCGTATTTTCATCTTCATAAGCAAACCGCACTGTCACCATCTCGCTTCCATGTCTCTATCATTCTCTTACCGGTCACCGAGCTGTCATCAGTCATGCAACATTCCAAGATTCCATAAACCTTCCTTCGTCAGCTGCGATGTTTACAGCATCAAACGCGATGCATTGGCAGCAACGTGACTCGTTCTAATATCACTATGTCAAGTGCCCCCGTAACAATCATGTCCGTGATGGGAACACACCAGGTAGAACCACATACGTGGTCACGTCAAAATATAGCTAGGCTAAATTCCAGGGTGCAGCCCCATCACGACAATGATCTACTGATGAGTTGAGTTACGATTCTGAACTTCGGATGATTGTATTTGCTTTGAGAGTTCCCCAAAGACCCCATTTTATTATCCTGAAAGGACACCATCCACACATCGTTTCAACTTTTGGAGCGACTTCAAGATTCCCGCCACGAGCATCATATAATGATTGAGTTAACAGCGTGCTATAGATAGATGGTGAGCAGAAAGAATCTCTTGCGATCTACGTGTTGTCCGGAGTATAGTCTTAGATGGAAACGAGGCAAAATAAAAAGGATGAGTTGCGTTGCATGGATGAAAATGTATTCGCATGAAGCGTTAGCACATGTTGTAGAGTGCACGTGGCTATCAGATTGGTTCATTGTCGCAGTAGAAAATGGCTAGAGGTATGCGAGTAATACGGCATTCCAGATATCTGTAGTCGTAGTGTCACTTCGTATCCAGAAACAGGGACGGTGGAGCGGTGTATCCGCGACTGTGTGCCTGCGTGTCGCGAGCAAGGCAAAGTGGTGAAGAGCACTACGCTCAGACAACAAAGCCCGAAGGACACTGAGTGGCTGAGTAAGCTACGGTGCTACCCGGCTGCTACTACGCCCCTCGCCTAGGAGTTCCCCACTCCAACGGTCCGTGATCGTTTAATGCGTTCATTCAGGAAAAAATGAGACTCGTTGACAAACGTCTCGCGAACTCACATCTCATATTAAACACCTTTTGTAGTCGACTATGCAATCATACAACTTGCCACGAGTTAATCCATGCCCCGGTGACAAAGTACCACAGATTGGGCGATCATTTTGATTCTGGTGAAGACATTAATGCGGATTTATAAGAACAAAGAGACTAAGACAAACTATTGGAATGAAAAGTACTGTTCTAGGCTATCACTGCGTCTGTCTTCACATGCGCTATGACAGATAAGTTGAGTTAAGCCTCTTGGAATCTATCACTACGATAAATACAAGACTCACCCTCGTTGTTAGCTTGCTACCAGCGAGACATCAGCAGAAGAACGGTGAGTACAAGTCGACTAACACATGCACACGCTTGCCGTAACGCACTATGAAGACTGAATCCCTCAGCGCGATGCCGGACGC
The DNA here is from genome assembly GCA_016695485.1 of Suillus hirtellus. NCBI lineage: Eukaryota > Fungi > Basidiomycota > Agaricomycetes > Boletales > Suillaceae > Suillus > Suillus hirtellus. The sequence continues at coordinate 51,555 of MU172347.1, forward strand.
AGAACATTACAGAAGCTTCACCCCACCACAGCCCAAGCCAACGAATTTGGGTGGATTCGGAACACTATTGAAAATGTCGTCCTCTTCAAAGAAGGAGGTATGTGAAGTTGCGAGACAGAAATCGCGAGACAGGATACTTTGTTGGGTAATGGGGAATTACATGGATGAAGTTATAGGCAAGGGCGGAAATATAAACGCCGCACGTGACTAACTTTTCGCGGTCACATGCACATGCAGCGTGTCACACTCGAAGTCTGTACCTTCATCGATGTCATTCTGCAGAATCTCACCTCCCTCCCTCGCACCATTCATCCATCCGCGGCAGTAAAGTCGAATCAGCTGATATCCGTATGGTATCACTATGGGACATGTATACTGTCGGAGAGAGCATGCGGAAGGCGAGGAGTCGCGTTATTGTGCATAAGGCAGGGATGACGAGTGGAATCGGGGAGAGAATGCCACTAATTTTGGGAAGAGTGCTTGTTTAAGGCTGGAGGAGGATTACTGGGTGGGAGTGAGTGTTTTTTGTTCTCTTCCCTTGGTCCTTCCCCCGTTCCATTCTTCCTGCTCGCCCGTCTGAACGGGTTCTGATGGCATTAATTGGTGTCACATCCCAGCTGCTTATTTATTGGTACAACTGCCTCTTTTGCGGTGTTTTTTTCTCTGACCCTTGTGCCTGTGGTGTAGCATGGGACATTGATACATGAGGTGAGGGTGATATTGACATGGTCTGGAATCTCCGCTCTCTACATCCCATTGTCTTGTAGTTCCATCTTCAGATCCGCCTAAGACTCGTCGAGCATCTACAATCCAGACAGTCCTTACTTGCTTTGTATTTCCGTCTATTTTACGATGATTTTGTCTGTGTCCGTACCTCACTTTGCCATCCATACTCTCGCTGACCACCTTCTTCCCGTCCGGAGATAACGCTATGGTGCACACTGCATTGTCTCCGTCCGGCCAGTCATCTCCTATCTGTCTTTTACTTTTCAAGTTCCATACCCGCAACGAGCCGTCCCATGAACAAGTCATTATCCGTTGTCCGTTTGGCATATGTATGGCACCGTAGACCTAATCAGTGTCCCTGAATTTTCTGGAAGGGCATTATCCTCAATGTCGCATCCATTACAACGATGGGTGAAGACATCTAGGCGGAGTTCCATTCCAACTTTTATCTGACAAAGTTTAGAATTATTACTTACAAAGATACGTTCCTCAGCAGGTTACGACGTGTTGATACCAAGACACAATAAGCGCAAGGTCAGAGGTGCACTAGAATTTTGAGCTGGGACATCCTCGTGGTCGCTTCACAGCTTCTAGCAGGTCGTGCAACTGAAGCGCTCAAGCCTCATTTCTGGTGAGCCTCACTATCCTAAATCCTGTGTTTACCGTCAGTCCCGATCATACCATACACCAATTTGTGCCTCATTGCACTTGCTATGTCTTGCAGATGATCTTGTGCTCTTTTCGATCTGCGCGATGCAGATCAGAGTAAAGAAGATAGCTTTTGTCTTTCTCTTTCACCGCACATGATATCCGCAGCTACTCAAAGCAATATATGAATTACATATGAATATCATTCACGTCTGATTGTCAGATTCGGGCAGAATACAAAGTGATTGCCACTGCGACTCATCTTTTCGAAGGGATTTCTGTACAGGTCTGCTTATACACGAATACAGGCCCTTCGTTTACCTTCTTGCACATATAGGATATTGCTGAGCGCACACGGCCCGGGATAGTGAGATTGGGAGCGGAGATCAGGTGGAGCACGCACATGGGGTAGACGTGAATTGCTTCCGCGGGATCAAACGTTCGGTATGTATATTAGATGAGTGTGATACCAATATGTTTTAGGGTGTGGAACTTGAAAGCTTGAAAGACTGCCAATTTCACCTTCTGTAGTCAAGCTATCAGCCTATCACGCAACGAAGGCCGCACAAATTGTGAATCATTCTTTATAAAAGTACAGTTACATTTGTAAGAAAACGAGTATGTATCGAAGGTCGGCTGGTTGACGGGACTTGGTTGAACAAGAGAAAAACATAGAAGTAAGTGTAGACATAACTTTCAGTTGCAAGAAATGAGCAAAACAATAGAGGTGAATGGCTTCGTTTTGGCAAACGTCCTAGTTAACCGAAACATCCACGTTGTCCAATTCCTCCCAAGAAATGCGGTGTCCACCCCCGCCACACTGGAAACCAGACGAAGTTTGGACCCAAGCATATCCCTGAGCACATTTGCGCTCATTTGGAAGACTGTCAAGCGCTTTTTTGATTTTTTCCTGGATCTTTTCATCTGCGACGATGCCAACATTTGTCTCTCTCTCCACGTTGACTTCGGTAACTTCTGTTCCTGAGCCTGCTGTAGTAAGTTGGTTTGACCAAGGTCGTCCTCGATAGACAATATCGGGGCCTCCCGTTGTGATAGCGTGCTTAGAGTCATCGCTTTTGGATTCCTTTACAGTCTCTGTCTTCGTAGACATATAGGTTTGGCTTTGATATCCATTTGTACTCCATTCCAGGTCCGTCGCTTTCTGGGTTTCGTCCTCTGCGTTCTCTCTCGCGCTTGTCCCTCTCGCCGATTGTCTCATAGGAACAAACGAGATACCTCCACCACTGTGACCTGAGTGAGAGATATCTGAGAACAGCGGCATAGTTGACATGACTGGCAAGACTCACTAGCGAACCAAGTAATCAAGCTTTCCCTCTCAGTTTCGTTGCATGCGTCAACCAGGGATCGGTAGCACTCGAGTGCTTCGATTCTGCACGCCCGGAAGAGTGCAAGACAATGATACATGCTTAAGTTTTTCCACAATGACTGGAGGTCCCACCCAAAGGTCTGAAAAAAAGGAACTTGAGCATGGATATCATGTTGAGTCGGTTGTATTGTATTGACGCACCACGATGAATTCCGTGTACTTAGAAAATTCCATGTTGTGGAAGGAATGAGTAGTAGCGATTTCCATAGCGGCAGTGATGTACTCGAGGGCTTTTTCAAGAGTGTTATTCTCCAAGGCGGCGAATCCCATTTGGGTGTACAAGTATGTCTGATACACGAACCGCAGAACAATCAGTCTCAGAACGCGAACCGAAATTGATACTCACTAGCACGACATTACAAGTAAGCAGATCGGAATCGACAGAAAATTCGGCCATGTCTTTAACGCACATAATCGCTTCTTCGTATTCATTTGCGTAGAATATTGCAACAGCCTGGAAACCATAATGAAGCACGGAGCATGGAAAAAAATGCAACGGACCTTCATCAAAGAAATTTTGTTATGGGTCGCTGAATCTCCAGCCGCCATCTTCAACGCGAGATCGAATGCGCTACATGCTTCCCGAATCTGCCCTTTTCCGCAGAGGGCTATGCCCTTTGACATAAAACCTACCGACGAGCGTTTAATACTGATGGACTATATCGCGACCCAAATTAGTATATCTTGAAGGGGTTCAATATCAGTCGGTATAACTCACCTGGTTTGCATCTTCAAGCGCAGCATCCCAGTTACGGCCGCGTGCAAGAGCAATCGCACGGTTTCCATAGCAGACGTGGTTGCTGGAATTTTGCTTTATTTCTTGTGTGAATATCTCCACAGCCGTAGAGAAGTCCCCAGTAATGCACGCTGCTTGGGCGGTCTCGGACATGGTGAAGATTTCGACCTATGGTATGCTCGAATCACGTCATAAGAGTCAATAATGAGAACGTGCCTTTGTCTCAACCACTTCAGTCGTTGTCTTTGTCTAAGATCCGCGAGATCAGATGACGAAATCATGAAAAATCAACAGGAACGTACCCAGGCCTGAGTGCTAGCCATCACCAGTCCCGTCGAGGGTAATTCCCACTGCGATATCTTCAGGTCATCGCCTCCGCTGAAGATATACCTGCAATCCCTGGAGAAGGTGACACAAGATGCGGAGGCAGAGACCTTGAGTATGTTGGATTGAATCGGGAACGACCAGAGGCGGACACTGCTGTCGGCAGATGCGGAAGTAATGATGGTGCTGGACTCATTGACAGAAATGGAGTTGATCTGGTCAGTGTGACCATGGAAGGCTTCGCAGATCTCGGTCCACTCCGACGCATCCCACACCCGAAGGGTAGCATCACGTCTACCACCCCCTGAGACAAGGTATGTCCCCTTGAGCGTCCATGTGAGCGCGAAGGTGCCACCTAAGTGACCCTTAAGTAACCTGATGCACTCCTTAGTTCCAGCACTGTAAATGCCGATATCTTTCTCCATCGCGATGGCAAGATGTTCGCCGGACGGCGAATACCTAATGCAGAAGACAACTGCATCGAGAGTGATCGCACTTTCTTCCTGCCACGTCGTTGTTCCCAAAAACTTCACAGTACGGTTACCCGCACTCGCCAGAAATTTTCCATCTATGGAAAAGTCCAGCGATAGGACTGCAGTGGACTGGTGGGCTGCGATAAACTGAGAAGCAACAGATTGGACAATCGTAGTATTGGACCCGTGTTGGGTGCCGGCCTGTGTTTTAGCGAATCCCGACCCTGACCGGTCATTAATGAGACAATTTCCAGTTTCTCCATCCCAGGGGATGATGCCTCCAGTGGCATCACAACTTGCTATCAATTTCCCGTCCCGTGATATCGCCAATTCAAGCACATCACTGGAATGCCCTACCAGACGTTTCAACGCTTTCTTCGTCGACAATTCCCACAGACAAAGTGTCTTGTCCTTGGAGCTGGTGATTATGCGCCGTGCGTCGGGCAAAGCTGCAACTGCAGAGATACATTGTTCATGACCTTCAAACGTTTGGAACAGTTTCGTGACGTATGAGGTTGGAGGCTGCGATGCTGGAGTGGGCTGCGATACCATCGTTGTACTAGAGGTTGAGGAGAACTTGGTAGCCTGAGAGGGATTGCACTGAGCTGCAGAGGTGCGTTAGCTGCGTGTTTTTATATTGTTTCGGTGTCCACTAGACGCTGAACGTGAGAGGTCCTTATCTTGAACAGATATGCAAGTCTATGGGTAGATGCGTCCAAGTCCAGCGCAAGGATACATTCAATCCCCACCTCATGATGTCCGAAAGCAAGATGCTTCCTGGCCCACGTGGTGATGACTACACCGGCGCTCCGAGTCGCTGCTGTGTTTTCAGATATATCTGATCAATCCTAAAATGTGGTTGTCAATGTCGACTTAACCTTACGACAGCCCTGCGAGTCTCCGATACATTGCTCGTGTGGACCCTAAATCTTTTCTAGTATCCTCGTTTCATAGAACCCAAGTTTAGCTACCTAAACCTTGTCATGTTTTATTGTCAATTGTCTTTCTAAACCTTTTAGCATTACTTTCGATACTAGTAATCAGTATGTCAAACTGGAATATTACTTACGAAAAAGGTCCTTGGCTATTTCCGAGTCAGACATACCTACCCCGCGTCCGTTGTGCCTTTGCCGGCAAAGGAAGCAAGCAGAGCGCTTGCGGGCCTTGATTTATTTTTTGTACTTGTGTCGTGTTACTGCCGCGCTAGTCCTCGACGCCTCAAAGCTCGACGGTCTGAGAGTCTGTAAGTGCGATTGTAGTAGCAGAAGGTAAGAGAATGGGACGTGTCACGATGCATGACATATTGGTACGCGGCGCGCGCCATCACGGTCACATGACATCATTCAAAATTCAACACCCGTTTGTCTGTCTGGTATTGAAAATGCTCCTTTCTCATATGTAGTCAGCGCTATTTAGTAACATCATTTTCCCTCATCAGCAATATTTATGCAAAATCTCGTGTCTTTTTTTATGAATCTGGATTTCTCGTTTTCCTGTCCTTATTTACATAAGCATTATACACCTGGTATGGAAATGAGCACAGCTAACCACCACCATCAATATGCTCCCTGAAAGTGTTGTGGCCTGAACATATCCAAACCCGCGGGGCGTCAGATTTTTTCAGGCAGAAGCCGCCACAGGCAATTGTAGACACGCTTGTCATCAAAGTATGATATCAACCTTCCTCTGCCTCGTGTCTGTGATATGGATCAAGATTATGCCGGTATGTTGTAGTGGGCGGTCCTTATTCTTCCGCAGCCCGCAGGTCGCCTTCACGTTAATCGTGTAAATGAAGACGCCCTAATGACCAGCTGATTGGCATCTGTCTTCATGGCATAATCACTGAAATGACATTTAGCCCCAGTTATAGAGTGAGTTTCGCTTCCACATTTCGTCAACGTGTCTTCCGAATCATATTAATATGTCTCGGAACACACCACCTGATACAAACGCCGAGCCTGAATTTTCATCTTTACAGGCAGACCGCACTGTCACCATCTCGCTTCCGTGCCTCCGTTATTCTCTTATCAGTCACAGAGCTGTCATCAGGTCATGTAATGGTCTAAGGTCCCATAAACCACCGTCAGCTGAGGACAATCTACAGCGTCAAATGCGATGTATTCGGCAGTAACTCATCTTAACAATATTACTGTGTCAAGTGCCCTCGCAACAATCATGTCCGTGATGGGAACACACCAGGCAGATCCATGCACATGATCGCGTCAAAATATAGCTAGGACGTATCCCAGGGTGCACACCCAGAACAACAATAATCTGCTGATCATGTAAGTTATTATTCCAATCCTCAAATTTTTGCATTGCCTTGAGAGTCACCCCATAACCCCGGTTTTCTATTCTGGAAGAAACTCGAGAGACTGCTTGACGTCCTGAGGGGTTGCATCTCGTCCCCTGTGCGGTACTGATCAATTGTCCGGAACACGTATATCATACAAGGGAAAAGTTAGTGATACTGTGCGACGCGTCTTCAAAAGGAATGTAATGAACGATTTGAGAGACAATACTGGTCGCATTCCACTCAATCGCAAGCTAGGCAACCACCATGCCACGTCAGAGATGCATCCCGGCCTGCGGATAGTACATACCGATGCTAATTGGACAGCCCACAGTTTCACATCAGCAATGTATGGGATGTCATTGGTCGGAATATCCAGAATCGGTTTCAACTTTCAAGTGACTTCCAAACTCCTTACATGGCCATCATGTGATAATTGAGTTTAGCAGCGTGTTGTAGATGGATGAGGAAAGTGTCCCATGCGGCCTAGATACCGTTCCTTCGAGTTCGAAGTATAATTTTCAAATCGAAGGAGACGATGTCCGTTGCCGCGGAACGGATGATCAAACACTTGACGCTACGGTGGATGCAGGCAGTTTGTCATTCTGAAAACCTGTGTAGAAAATTAAAATTCCGATGATCTTCTCCTGATGCGGCAAGCCATGCCACATCTAGCGCTGGCCGCTAAGAATGTTTAACCCAGATGCGACATCCAAGCGTTAGAAGTCGGACATTGTGGGGCGTGCGCCAGTCCCCCCATGATAGTATATCAACTTCTTCGCCACCGGCAAAGGCATACATGTCTTCCCGAACCCGGCAACACTTTTGTCTTATGCACATGCGCAGTTTTATTTGCGGATCTGCGGAACCATCGTGCAGAAATTCCCCTACTCGGTTGAAGTTTCTTGGCCCCCAGGATTTAGATGAATTTTACTACCTCCAATCGACCTGGAAGCGTCTACATGTACTAGCCAAGTTCAATTAATCAGTATATTCCTTTCATGATATCGATTGTGATTGACCATGCGGCAAGATTATCATCGTTCGAGTTGATCACGTCCATCCCAGTTGGCAAAAATCGTTCCAAGTTTGAAGACAACAAATGCCAGATCCGGACAAGCGCTCCCCACCCTGAGTCCTCGTTGTGATACTCGGAGGGTCACGGGAGTACTGTTTCTTATAATAAAAAATTCAAAAGGAGAGCTTCTCCTTCTTGTCTTTTGCATATACGTCCGACATCAAGAGCGCCAGAAGAGCTCCAATGGTAATTCCCTGTTCCTGGATCAATCTCAGATAACAGAGGATTGTCGGACGATTAACAGCTCGTACGTAATGCAAGCATCCGACCCACCCTGTTGCCTGCAGTGGCTGACTCCGGTTCTTTTGTTAACCTTTCGAAAGGTAGACTCTCAATCGTAACAATGACGGTGCTCTGAGACGATCCGCAGGTTACTGACGACCAGCTGATTGGCATCGGTCTGGTTTACGATCCCTGAAACAAAATTTGGCCCCAGGTATAGTCAGTGAGTTTCGCTTCCGCATTGCATCAACGTATCTTGCGAATCGCATTAATGTCTCGGAACGCCTTATACAAACGCTGAGCATTGTTTCGTCTTTAGTGGAAAACCGCACTGTCACCATCTCGCTTCCGTGCCTCCGTTATTCTCTTATCGGTCACCGAGCTGTCATCAAGTCATGCAATATTCTAAGATTCCAGGAGCCTTCGTCAGCTGCAGACAGTTTGCAGCGTCAAACGCGATGTGATTAGCAGCAACATGACTCATCTTAATGATATTAATGTGTCAGGTGCCCCCGCTACAATCGTATCCGTGATGGGAACACACCAGGCAGATCCACGTACATGATCATGTCAAAATATGGCTAGGCTGCATTCCAAGGTACAGCCCCCTGACCTACAATAATCATCTAATGGTCAGATGAGCTACGATTCAGGATTTCGGGTGATTATATTTGCCTTGAGAGTTCCCCCATAACCCCGTTTTACTATTCCGAGAGTACGCCATCCACACACCATTTCAACTTCCAAGCGACCTCGAGATTCCTTCCACGAGTATCATTGGGGTTAGCAGCGTGTTGTAGATGGTAAGAAAGCGTCTCTTGCGACCTACGTACCGTTCCCCTCGTGTTCGGAGAATATTGGAAGGAAACTGGTAAAATAAGGAGCACGAGTTGCGTTGCCTGGACGAGAAAAGTAATAAAGATACTTTGCATGCAGTTTGGGCGCATGTTGAGAGATTGCAGATCCTCGACCTATATGTCGTCCTCTGAATTGACCTTACAGAAATCTAGCTATCAGTAAGATCAGCGTGACAAGACGACATACTGGATGATGTGCTCAAAGCTCCAGATTACTTTGGCGTCGCAGTGGAAAATGATTGGTACAAATTAGAAAAAGGCTCGATGGTCGAATCAGCGTCCCATGTCATTTGTGGTAAAATTCACGTCACCCTAAATGTTCAACTGGGTCAAATAAATTAGGAGATGATGGATGGACATATACTTAGGTAGATGATCAGTGAGCGGATTTGAGGAACGCACACACGATTCTAGGTTCGTCCATGATACCCACTGGCATCCCTCAAAGCCGGGAGAGAGGACGGTTGTGATGAGTAGAAACAATGCATAGTCGTAAAGACGGAAGTCCCTACATTTTGACTGGCTGCCCTTCCGCCTCTCTCCTGTATCAAAAGAAGGTTGGTTGAGAAAGGTGGAATCAGTGAAAATACCGTGCTCAACAAGTGAAAGTAATTATTGGAAGGACATCAATATTGTTATGAAGTTCGTTCAGGATCGTGAGTGACATGGGATGGTTGACGTTTGATTGACGCTTGCCCGCCTTTATTTGTGCATGTTTGACATGTCCCTCCCCGCCCCATCGAAATTCTCTCTCCTCGGCTCTGAGCGCTACCTTGATCTTTACCTTCCGCAGTTCCACCATCCTTTAGTGGTCAATCGAACAACGACAGCCAAGCGATCACTTGCTGTGCCATATCTGAGACAACCTGAACGAACACGTTGGGTACAACATTCTCCTGGGACAAGGATGTTCATCGTGAGTAGTATCCCGGTACCGCAAGTATTATTGGTGATGAGCTTGCTGGCTGGTTGGAAGGTCTCATGATAAGAGGTGTCGAGGTGAGTTTGTGTATCTGGCACTTGATTCCAAACTCACAGGATACTTATGCGTCCATGTGCGCTGAAGATCTGCAGAGAATATGCATAAATTTTACCTGAACTCACAGGGATTTCAAACATGCACCGCGACATTTCTTTAGGCAATTAACGCCCGAGGGTGCTTCTAATAGTATCAACTGCCATATCATATCTCAGCTCGCATCAAGAAACCACTACCTTTGCACCATGTCTCAGAAGGTCTGAACAGGTTCACTATCGCAAGTCATGTTCACATTTGTACTTGAGCATCACAGGAACGGCTCACTCTTTCGTCCGCCGATTCCGACATCAAACATCAATGTCCCTGTTTTACCTCTGGTGTCCATAAGTCTTCGCTTGAATTATGGAACGTTATGCCCTACCAACAATCCCCAACTTTACTAACGAGCCCTGACGACCCTCTGGTTCGGAATAACTTTGGACGCACATCAAACAAGATAAATCCCTGTATTTGGACCATTTCTCGCAATACGGAACCTCATACGAGCCTGACAAGCTTTTTTTACCTGCAGGAACAGCCATCCCCACCTTAGTGCATATGCTTCCGGCCCCGCGATCTGTACGAATTGTGACATGAACTCTTGCCACGAACACCATTACGTTTCGAAATTTATCGACGTCACAAATAATTTCACTCACATTTATCTGTTGCTGGCCAATGATATTATTGTTGATATCCAGCCTGCAGAGGTCCAGCGTTCTGTCAGTTGCTTTGCGTTAAATCCCTTGTTAATTCATGCTCGGATCTGTAGCCTCGTAAGATCTGCATGACATTCGGGAAGATTGATCAACGCCACAGTGATCGTGATGAGTATCGATGATCTCCGGCCAAGCGTGATAGGCCTTAGGCATCATTCTGTATGTCCAGAATGCATTGAATCAAGTCCTGCCGCTGGTCCGTTTCACAGAATCTAACATCAATTTGGGAAACATATGTGATGGCAACAGTGCAGTTTTGAGCGAGATTTGCTCCTGGTACAACAAAATTTGTCCGATAATGACTATGTGTGAAGCGACAAGAAATAGAGATACAAGAGTGGCTGAAAGGAAGAAGCAAACGCGGGAAGCACACGAATAATCAACGAGCCTCCAAGACCACGTTCCAGCGTTCCAGCCAACCCCTCAGCACGAGAGCAGCCTCGAACTCAAGCATTAGCCTCCGTTTACGCCATCCCTTGACGCTCAGTGCGTCGACGCATTGTTGTCTTGCTACAGGATCGTATGTGAACTTGGTTGATAATGCAGCGAGCGCATCAGCGTATACTGCTGATGTGTTGGTGAGGGTTGATAGTTTGAACTGTGGAGTGTCGTTTATTGTTGCGAGGACATCAGACAGGCGGTGGGGGAGACGGTGGGCCAGGAAAGGGATTACGCAGAAGATATGCTTCGTGCTGAGAAAATGGATATGGTTGGAGAGGGAGGTGAACTCCAAAGTGATGCGGGAACCTTGAGGGAGCTGTAGAGTAGTTACGTGCGTGAGTGGACGGTTGTTGAGGTCGATGATGGTCCCGTAGTCGGTGGAGGGTGGAGGTGCTGTTGCGAGTGGGTCGGTCAGTCCGTCGAGATCTCTGATGCTAGTGACTGCAAGACTAGAACAATATTTACCATCAAAACCCTTCGTATTGTCTTCTGGGATGAGTATGTATGCGTTGGAAGTGAATTTTTAAAGTGCAAAAGCGCATATACTCACCTGAGACGTCTCCGCGTAACTGATGGACGGTCGTTCAGCACACGCGTCAGTAACACACACATGATATGGACACGCGCCATTCGATCTAGCCATTCCACCCACCACTTCCACTCAACCTTCAGACTGACAGAACAGCCATACGCACGAACACCCTGATCTATCAGGTCCTCGAGGTCGTATAGAGGATCGCGAAGCTCGATGACGCCATCGTAGACGTCTTTCAGGAGCATGCCTAAAGGGACAACAATCCTCGATCCGGTACGATGATTGGAGACATGTTTGACGAGCTTGATGTAGCGCGCGGGCCAGAGAGAACAGCTTGGAACGATGACAGTTTGGAGAGCCTGAAGGGCCGTGCGGGCGCGTTTTGAGTCCTTTGTGAGTAGGCAGGAAGGAGATGTGGTCCATAAGTGGATGACGAAAAGTAGTATTAGGATGATAGCAATGAGGATTGATTCGAGAGTCTTGCAGTTCCAAGGATCGTAGGACTTGATGGAATCGATGGTCCAGCCTTTGGTGGCGATGAGCAAAAAACGGATTTGCTGAAAGTATTGAAGGTACGCGTCGTACAATCTGCCGAACTGTTCAGGAAGAGAAAAGACGTGGAGGACGTGGATTGACATGGTGATTCACGCGAGGGGATCTGATCAAGAATGGATTCTATTATTAGACTCACGCTGGGCTATACTTGGACGTTCAAATTCAAACATGCCAATATTCTATTGGGTCAAGCATACCAGTCCAGCCAATCGATAACGGGCGCTTCAAAACACATGTCCGGCAGTTGCCCGTTCACCCTGCCTACCATCCACCGCCTTCCTTGCTACCAAGAAAAGACTCTGGCTCAGCTCTCCTGCCAACTTGCTCGATGAGTGAAGACAATTCTCCTCAGAAGAGGCATTGGGGATTGCTGAAGCAGAGTCGTTCAAACCCTCGTTTGGCAGAGGAGGGAGCAAGTTTCAGGCGTCGACTACTGCTTATTGGTTCGTTTCTGTGAGGCCATATCTTAAGACGGAGTATAGCGCTGCGAGATGAGACCAATCGCCGCTGTCACACATATCTTGGACATAAACAGGCTCTCCGTTATGATGCTTAGTAGTACATGCTTCAGGAGGATTTTGGTGTGTAAAGGTTAGCGGGGTGGCAACAGGCTGTGATTAAGTTGACTTGATGAGTTACCGGGGGCACAGTGGGATAGCAGTATGGACGGCATATTCGGTCGATGAGAGGGCATACTGTTACAAATCTAAATCGCATATAGACAGCAAAATTTTAAGAGAAAAGCCGCAATGGGAGCGACTGATTCTCGTCCCTACAATGCAAACTATATTAATCGCTAGGAATGCACCATCATTATCACCCACGCACTTCCGAGCAAACAGTGAAAGACTACTTACATAGTCATGCCGCCCCACTGCACAACGGCGCTGCGAGAAAATTGGATATGTAGAGGAGGCGTTAAGCCGTTCACTAGGGCACTCATCCCCGAGACTCTCGCATCCTTGTTCCCATCACCACTAAATAGAGGACGCCGTCTGCGGATGGAAAGAGATAGCGAAGTGAGCTCCTCCTGGCAGTTGATGAGCCGCGAGCCCGCGATGCAGGAGCAGCCCGCCTTGTGCGCAATGCTCAGAGTCTTCTCGGGCCGGAAGAGAGATATTCTTTGTTAGAAAATGGAAGCCAGAAGGGTCGGAATCAATCAGTTGAAAAGCACTGCTAAAAACATGGAAAATACCTGACGGTGCCCGTGATGATGATTTTGGATGTTAAATTGTTGGTGACTTCCAACTTGAAATCCACATGTTTCGGGATGGAGAATGATGATGGGAATGACGGCAGCAATCATCATGACCGCGATGCCCGCGACAAGGTGCTATGACACTAGTGTACTTGCTGAAAATGAACTCAAGCTGTGTAATACATGGTCCTTCAGCAGTTATTTTTGCGCATCATATTATGTATTACTCACATTGGAATACATACTTCAGTGGTGGATTCGCGTATCATTTCAGAAACTAGGATGCACAAGTCTAAAATCCGGCCGCGGCCTGGGACTCTAAAGTTGGGACACTATAGATTAGTCTTCAGTAACACAGTTCAAGACAACAATAACCAAGTGAATTTATATTAATCATGTAAAGTCTTTCGAGGCAGCGATGCAGAGTCCAGAGTACGTGGCTGGTAACAAACATGTGCCAGTGTATCGTGAGTCAATTTGCTGCCTAGCGTGAATTGTGGCGTCAGTCAGTGTCACATGACCAAAAATATTCAGTCACCTGACCCAAGTCAGTGGGCGTCAGAGTCCCCATGGGAATATTGATAACTGTAAATAGTAAAAGAAATGGGGCGTTACTCCGTGTTGCCGCTCGCGTCGCGGCCGAGTCATACTAGTACTAGTACTATTCTTCCCAGTGGTTGGTCTTGGTCCGACGTTGACTCGACGAAATTTGTACAATGATTACATTAAGTCTCGTCTTTCATTATTATCTGTCTCCATACTGTAGTTGATCCAATGTCTACTGTACTACTTATTACACCTATTGTTCGTAAGTACTTACTGCTGAGCGCTCAACCACTTAGCAGCTAAATGACACTGCCACTCAGTGAGTACTGACGCGTGACGGTTCGACTGACTGACGAATTTAGTCAGCATTTTACCGCAGCAGTCACGGTGGCACACTCCTTGTGCCCATACTATATTTGCGTTGTGTCAGACAACTTTCCAACTCGCTTCGAGCAGGAGGTCTCTTTTAGATGGTGAAACGCGACGCCACTCCATTCTGCCTCCATTTTTTGCATTCCATTCGGCCTAGCGACAAACGAGGACCCTTACTAGTCCAGAGTATAAGTAGCCCATGTACAGTCACCACTAGCAGGCAATAATACCTGGCATCGTCTCACTTTCGCATTCATCATCCAGCAGCATTTTCAGTATTCCATCAATCGTCTCGGACTCAGCACGTTTCCTATCATATTGCTCTCATTCACGATCCCCTGACTCTACAGCGCGTATCTATCCCACCAAGCGGTCTACACACCCCTTCGTGCTCACAGTACTTCGCAGGTGTTCTTACAATTAGGGCCTGTATAAATTTCTTTCACTTCAAGCCAACTCCTACCTAAGTAACAATTTCTCGACGTCATGAATGCTGAACAGTACGTTCTGCAAGCCTCAGACTTTGACCTTTGTCATATCTGATATACCCAAGATTCCGTAGAGCTGGTTATCAAGCCATCGATAGGATATGTGACTACCATGTTACCTTGAGGGATAGACCTGTCTTATCCCAAGTTGAGCCAGGGTACCTCAGAAAGGTGCTCCCATGTGCGTATTTTTTATTATTATGCCTCGCACTTGCTTCTTACCGTCACGAGCGCAGCCTCCGCCCCCACTGAAGGCGAGGACTTCCAGCTCATCGCTGACGACTATCAAAAATACGTCGTTCCTGGTATTTGACTCTCACTATTCGACAAATCGACCTATCTCATTCGGACTGACAGGCCTGACACACTGGCAACATCCCTCATTCTTTGCATACTTCCCTACATCAAGCACATTCGAGGGTATACTTGCTGAACTATACGCGTCTAGCACGTCTAACCCTGGATTCAATGTACGTCTCTACCGCAACACTCCCGCTATCTTTGTAACTTTTTGTAGTGGTCTGTGAGTCCCGCATGTACGGAGCTTGAGGCTGTAGTCATGGACTGGATCGCTCAATTACTTGGACTTGATCAGTCGTTCTACAACATCTCCGAGGTCGGCGGCGGCGTCATTCAGGTCTGTTTCTTATCCCTTCATATCGCTAATTTATACTGATCGTCATGCACTAGCCGTCAGCATCTGAATCTGCGTTAGTCGCCACTGTTGCTGCACGTTCACGATACATTCGTGAGCACCCTCAGGTAGCGATGGAGAATCTCGTGCTCTATACCACTACCCAAACCCACTCGCTTGGCAAGAAAGCTGGGTTTATCTTAGGTCTCAAAGTGCGCGCACTAGGAGTGACAGCTCAGGATGACTTTGCATTGCGTGGAGACACACTCAAGGTCGCATTGGAGGAGGATATGAACGCTGGGTTCCACCCTTTCATCTTGAGTATGTTCTTCGCATGGATAACTGTCTCAAAATTCATTTTACTCTTTTTGCAGTCGGCACTGTAGGGACGACATCTTCCGGTGCTGTTGATCGACTCGACGAGATTGCTGATGTCGGTGCGTATACTGATCATGTTATTGAAGCTCCTTAAGTTTCCATTTTACGCGTAGCAAAACATTACCCCTTCCTTTGGCTGCATGTCGATGCCGCATGGGCAGGCGTTGCATTCGTGTGTCCCGAATATCGCGAGGCATATCAACTTCCCGCCATCAATGTTTATGTAGATTCTTTCTGCACCAGTTTCTACAAGGTTTATTTACTCCTATTTTGTGGCATCGGTCTGGGGCTCATCAACCTTCTGCAGTGGGGTCTAATCCAATTCGATGGCTCTTGTTTGTGGGTGCGGCACCGGAAACATTTGACAGACGCACTAGACGTTACACCCGAATTTTTGCGAACAAAGTTCGGAAATGCTGGTTTGTTTATAAGTGTTATAACTGTTGGCCGTTGCATAAACGATGAATTCTAGGCACCGCTATCGATTACCGCAATTGGCAGTTAGGCCTTGGCAAACGCTTCCGATCGCTCAAATTCTGGTTTGTTCTTCGTGCGCGAGGAGTGAAAGGCCTCCAAAAATACATCGGCGACGTACGTCAGCCCATTTATTATCGTTTTCCTGTAATGAATAATGATATTCGGTCCTATCTCACCAGTGTATCAAGTTGAACACCAAGTTCGCACAAAGCATGTATGAATCCGAGTTATTCTCCGTCGTCACCAAGCCTTCCCTTGCCATGACAGTCTTCAGGCTTGCACCCAAGGCCTCTCCTCAACTCAGCGCTCCCGAACTAAATATTTTGAACCGTGCTTTTTATGCACGGCTTGCAGCACGGAATGATATTGCGCTCACCCAGACAGACTTGAATGGGCTGTTTTGTATTAGGATGGTGATCGGGGCTGAACAGACTTTAGAAAGTGACGTCGACCGCGCGCTAGCATTGATGAAGTCTGAGGCGATGGTTTTATTAAAGAAATGAGAGGGGATTGGAGGTCGCAGAGGTAGGAAGACGAATGTGGTCCCATTTCACTCCCATTAAAGATATACCTATTGTACTTGTAGCGTAGCGGCGCTGGGGGGCGCCAGTCCCCGACTTCAGCTTCGGAGTTCAAGAAATGACGATGAATTAGTTACCGGTGCAGTGGTGAAGCTGCGCCGAGCATACTTTGCTCTTGTTTCTTCAATTCGGTTGTGCTACCTGTGTCTATATATATTCCTTCCGCATACGATGAACCTTGCAGAAGACGGATCACCCGTTTCTTATGATTCTGACGTCTGGAGAAAAAGACAGTGATGTATAAACTTGATTGACAGATGCCGATCATTCAAAAACGACACCAGCAGGATTTGAACCTGCGCACGGAAACCGTAAGAGATGTCACGTGTTCGAATCTCTCGCCTTAACCACTCGGCCATAGTGCCTCCGTAGTTTTGCCGGTTCCGCGCCACCATGAAAAGCTTGCGTTCTTACAATTTAGACATCATCGCTCAAGCACTCCAATTCTTGCACAAGAACGATGGACTGGTGCGTCACCCGACTTCTCGTTCATGTTTCATCTGATGATGCTATTGTAGCTTAGAGTTGAACATTCGACAGCGGATTCTGTCAGACCTTGCTACCCTCGAAACAGAAACAGAAGAGCATATCCTTACTACTCGTGACCTCATTCAATCCAAGGCCCAGCTGATAGATGGAAAACAGAGTACACCCAATGGTGACTTGGAGGAAAGGGAGGCTGATCCTCGTGCATTCATGGTAAGTGCCCGCCCGATGCATGTACGTTAACTTATTATGACGGCGCAGTCCGAGGCTAGGGCTCACTGCAACATTGCTTTTGGCGAACTTGTCGCAAACTTTCCGGAGGAACATATTGCGAGGCACATTGATACCCTCATTCCTGTCCTAATGGATCTTTTACATGACGTGCCACGGGTGGATTTTGACCGGTGTCTCTCATGGGATGGTATGTCATCCCTCGTATGCTGTGGTCGGTGCCCCTGACTGTTTATCAGAGTGGGCCCTCCCTGACCAACTGGTCTTCTCTACCGTTTCCGCCCTCCTGCGTATCTGTGGTGCACACCCAGAATACGCAGACAGAACTGTCACATCCATCATTACTTTCGTCACCGACATCGTTGAAAACCTCCAAAAGTCCAGCTGTAGGGACTTCATTTGATTTTCGCGCAAGCGTTCTGACATCTCTGTAGCCATAGATGTGCTTACACACCTCACGCCTTGTGTTCACGGATTGTACCGTGCAATCACTTCCACTCTCTACCTATGGACCGCCTCTCAATGGCGCCTTCTCTCTGAGTCCCTCCAGTTCCTTGTTGCCACTCCCGTTCTTGAACGAATCAACCGCCTCCTACTTGACATACACCAAGAAGCAGAGTCTAATCCAGAAGCCGATGCTACCTCCGTCGCCTTCTGCCACACATTCATCTCTCGATACATAGCATTTGGACGCCCACTGAGTGGGTACTTTATCGTATGCTGTGTCATGGAGATGGAGTGGACTGTGCTCGCACAAGCCCTCGCGAGTACTCCTCTGGTACACAAGGGCCAGGTGCGCGAAGCGGCGGCGGCGAATAAAGCGTGGGTGAACCTCATGAAATGTCCTGCGAAGGATTTGGGATTGGAGAATGACGAGGAGACGAGGAAAGCTTTGAGGGATATCATCAGGGATGCAATGCAGTGTTTTAGTGATTTGCTGGATCAGATTGAGGGTATGGAAACCGAACCTCCCATCGATACTTATGCATGGGAGACCATGTCCGAGAGCTTGGTACGTTTTTCTCGTATGTCAATTGACCGGGTATTTCTTCTGACCCGTCATTAATGAGCAGAAACTCGCTTCTGTCTGCTCCGTTGCACTTCGAGAGCTAGATGAAAATCTTCATACTCGCCTGACACAGCTATTAAGCGACAGTGCACCCATCCTGGACAATCTTGTTCAGGAATCGGCGCTCAAGGCTACTACGGTGCTTGTGCAAAGGTCAGTCAGGCTATGAAACGTACAGCACTTTCTTGGCTCATCTTTTACAGCTTCCCGGAGATCGCTCCGTCTTTTGCCATCCATCTCCGTCGTTTCGTCACCTCTCCTCTTTCAATATTCGAGTTCGCATTCAACACCGAGAAGCGTGCACCCCCACCTTTGACAGCTGCTGCCAAATGCCTTGCACTTTGTATTAAGGTATGTCCTTTCTCACCCTGTTTTTTCAATACACCTCAGGCCTTCTAGCTATCACCTGGTGATGACTCCATCATGTCCAACATGTACTCTCTCCTCAATTATATCGCTGCGACCTCCAAAGAAATAACCGAATCTTCCTCTTCCAACCAACTCCTTTCCAATCCCTTTTACGCCTCCTCGATCACCTCTCCCAATGATAATGTGACCTTCGAAAGCGACGAAACAGGGTTACGCGGTCGCTCAGACGAAGAGAAGCAGCTCATCGGGATCACGGCTATCTCCGTTGTCACGCGCCTTGCACTCGAGTTCCATGCTGCGGGCCAGGAAGAAGTTACAAAACTTACCATTTCGATGTTATTGCAGCGCTTGCGGACTTTGGAGCCGACTCTCGAGGCTGCGATTGCGTATAACCTGGTGGATCTTGCACTTGTAGCTCCTGAAGAGTCGTTTGTAGACGTTGCCCGCGCGTTCTCGCTTATCAATCGCGCTACGAACCTGGAGGACCCGAGATTCTCTAATAACATGGTGTGTATGGGATAATAAGTCGATGGTGTGTGTTGATGGATAGTAGGTGTTGGCCGCCCAGACGAGGCTTGCACGGGAACTAGATCAAAGACCAGATTTGTATGACGTATATCTGGTTGAGCTGCTCACTCTCTTCGGAGACAAAGGCGTTGCTATCCAGAATGTGGCAACATCTGATCGACACGTCAAGGTAAGTTTGCTCATGCATTGCAAATGTTATGCTGAACGTTCGATTCAGACGGAAGAGATGATAGAGCAGCTGGCCTCTTTGTTGTTGCCGATTGAAGCACTTCTTACCCATCCAGATTACTCTCCACACCTGGCCGCTTCGCAAGAGCTTACGTGTCTCTTCCGGAATATGTGGTTCCTCTGCGTCCTTTTCCACTTTACATCTGGCGAGGAGAGGGGCGCGATGACGTGGCTCGTACCTGTGCTGGCGAAAATCGCAACGAAGACGCCAACTCTGGTACTTGAGAATGCTCATGATGCGGCGAGTGAAATCGAGTATAGCACTGTCATCCGGCATGAATATGCACATTCTGTTAGTACTGCGTTGTTTGGAAAGAGAGGATACTTGATGATTTCAATAGGTTATCTCAAAGCATCGATCGTTCCTTACACGCCATATTCCACATCGTGCAAGCGAGATACGCTCTTTGTCCCCGGGACAGGTGATATTCCTATTGGTAATGCAGGACGTTGAGAGTATGCGATCTGCTGCTGGTCTCCTGTCTTCTTTGGTGTCATACTTCACAAATGGGAGCCTGAATCGACAAAATTATCTTATTGTATGCATGGAATCTATAGCTGACAAGGTAATGTTCATCTTCGGATATGGCGCGCTGAGCTACACTGTCAACAGGTTATGCGTGGATGCATGGGAGAGATGAATTCCCAAGCTGTGGACCAGGCACTACCAGCCCATCTATCAGAGGAACTTCGCAAGCTGCTCGTAGCCAGCACTCATCGCATATCTCGTGCTCGGGACGTCGCAGCCAAATACCTATTTAACTTGATCACGTCGTTTCCTTCCCTCATGTGTGACCCGCCACTGGTGTATGCAATTCTTGAGTGCCTTACTCTTTTGCGTCACGCATGCGAGAACGAGTTCACGGACGAGGTGATAGAAACATGATTATATCAATCGAGTTGCTGACGTTTAATTCAATTGCAGTACAACCCGGTGTGCGAGTTCCATTCTGAGCGCACCGGCATCACGCTACAGCTCACGGACGACTACAAAGTACGAAATGATATCCTTGGACAGCTGCAGCGCAATGCCAACACATGGTTTGAACTTGCACTCAGCCGGGCTCCCATTGAGCTCCAGTCGACGCTTCAGGTTCGTTTTGTTATCGTCTTCTGAACCTCTTTCCTTCATGTCATGTCCTCTACAGAAATATCTTGCAGCTACACAACCACTGATTGGTGCGGACGCTGCTGAGTTAGGAGCTTCTGTTGCCGAAACATTTGCCAAGGCTTTTGGTCCTGTGCACCGACAGCTTTGTAGGTGCTCGGTTTTCAAATCATGTACAAGTATTCTGATCATTCTACATCCTAGCTTCTTTGTGTAGCCTGTCAAACTGGAGGTCTGATCGTGCACGCGCTCTTGCCAGTCAACTTGCGAGTAAATGCTATTTTGCAGGGGAGGTTGCTGGTTTGCGACTTGCGGCTCGTAAAAGTAAGTTGGTCTACCTGATAGATGGTCGGGTGCATTAACGGTTGGAAGATCAAGATTCGCTAGATAAAGTAGCTCCTCAGATGCACTGCACTGGCGTCCAGCCTTTCAAGGACAAGATGGCCGATACGATGAACGACATTCGGAATAAACGTAGCTCTTTAACTGTTCAAGATTTGCAACGTCTATTATTCCGTTGTGCAGCGATTCTTATATCGTTGGAGCAGGTCAGATCATGCTCTATATGTTTCTGGCATCCGTGTTGATGATTTTCAGTGCGATCACACCTTGATACATTTCCTGGTAGCTCTACCGTTTGAAGTTTTCACCCCCTCTGCGGTCGCTGCGGGTATTGAAACATGGACGTGGGTCATCGCGGAGCGTCCTAACATGGAAGTAGCTATCATGTGCGAAGTGCTCACGTCCTGGTTTGGGACTGTGAAGGAACGGAAGGGCGTGTTCTCAGCCTCATCAAAGTTTGTCGATTTTGTTGGCATTACAAATTCCCGAGTGATTGACAACCCACAGCTGTGCTGATCCATTCTATCATCCCATCAGTTATAGTCCAACCGACAAGGACGAAATCGATCGAGCAACGACTCAAGCTCGTCGGCTGCTCATGCCCCATACCTTAGTTCTACAGATGTTATTCAGTCGATTGCAAGCAGCTAGATATTGTCGTTCGGCTGTGATGTTCCTCATCCAGAGACTTGTTTTACGATCTGCGCAAGCGCACAAGTTGTTTAGGTACATTTAACAGGTCTACTGTTTGAAGCTATACTGACGATTCGTCCAGTACTCATCCGCTGGCTCGAGAACTACGCTACACTTTCCTTCTTTTTGGACTGGAGACGTTGAAGAGCTCACATCTAGATGCTGTCTGCGAGTGTATGTTGCGCGAAAGTCTGTATCGCACAGCATATTCGTGGTTTGCTGTTCGGCCTCAGTCAGTGTATCTCTCAGATATCAGTGTTTGTACGAATGCTCATGTTGTCCAGATGGTCTTTTGGAGCCAATCGAGTGCAGGTTGATGCTGATATCAAAGTCATGTCCGAATTTCTTGTACATCTCCAAGGTGACTCAATCAGGAATACGTCATCTCTTTCGAGCCTTGCCCCTCATCATTCTGCGTCAAAGACGTCCCGTAAGCACAAACAAAGTTCTTTTCTTTGCATCGAGCTTATCGGTTGTAGTTTATGCTACGTGCCTCAAGAACATCAACCAGCCACTCCGTCTTCTGATTGAGAATGAGATATTCAGGCTTACGGTCTGGGCTAATCCTAGCAACGAAGCGAAACGTGGCAGTGACCTTCATGGCCTGCTCGAGCGCAATATACTTGAGGTAAGTACTTTGATGGCTCCGTGAATGGCAATTCATGTATTTTGATAGTCGGCTTGGCCTGGCGTAGTCCGAACAGTGTGGGAGGTAGACCCAGCCATAGCGGTCCATCTGACCGAACGTTTCAAAAGTCCAGCAGCTCACGCTGAGGTGCAAAATCTGGTGCGGTCAAATGCTAGCCAGGTAGTTGACACTCCAGAGGCTCTACGATTTTTGATCGGGGATTCTTTCCGAAGTGGACCGAGACGAGAGCTGAAGGTGATTTCTTTTCTGCGGTATCGTTATTCGCGAGTTTACGTTTTTGTCAGTACATCATCGTGTGGGCGCCTGTCACTCCTGTGATCGCTGTCACTTTCTTCGAGCGACGACACGGCAACGATCCGCTCTTGCTACAATATGCCCATCGAGTCCTGAAGCAGCATCCTGTCGACCTGACATTCTTTTTTGTTCCTCAAGTCGTTCAGGCTCTTCGGTTTGATGACCTTGGTATGTATCTGTAGCCTCCTGCTGTTATAGTTTCTCAATATATGCTTCAGAATATATCGCACAGTTCATTTTTGAAACCGCAAAAGTGTCTCAACTCTTTTGTCACCAGATCATATGGAACATGAAGGCCAATTGCTACAAGGATGATGCTGCCGAGATGGTGAGTTTCATGCATGTTTTCCTCTCTGCTCTACTGACACGAGATTAGGAAGATCCTATGAAACCTGCGCTAGATCGGATGACTGATATGGTGGTGGATTCGCTATCTGGTGATGCCCGTGCCTTTTACGATCGGGAATTCGGATTCTTCAATGAAGTAACCTCGATCTCTGGGAAACTGAAGCCCTTCATCAAAAAGTCGAAACCTGAGAAAAAGGCGAGACCCTCGAAGATCGTCCTAGGATATGATTTGACGTGTCTCTACAGGCAAAGATTGACGAAGAGATGGCCAAGATAGTTGTTGATGTCGGAGTCTACCTTCCAAGTAACCCAGACGGTAGTGTTATTGACATTGATAAGAAGTCTGGTCGACCGCTCCAAAGTCATGCTAAGGTGTGTGGATCATCTTTCGCCTATATTTGTACTCGATACAATTTCACCCAAGGCACCGTTCATGGCTACTTTTAAAGTGAGGAAGGAGCGTGTCATCATTGATTCTAACCCGGAATCTCTCTTGGACGGTGGACTCGAGAAACGCGAGGAGTATGACGTTTGGCAACAGGCAATCTTCAAAGTTGGCGACGACTGCCGACAAGATGTGTTGGCTTTACAGATCATCGCGATGTTCAAAAACATCTTCACAAGTATCGGGTTGACCCTCTATCTCTTCCCTTACAGAGTTACCGCAACTGCCGCTGGAGTGAGTACCTTTTCTTTTTCATTCACGCTAGACCACGCTCATGCATATCATAGTGTGGTGTCATTGACGTGGTGCCAAATGCCACATCTCGAGATGAGATGGGAAGGGCCACAGTAAACGACCTGCTTGACTTCTTCATTTCAAAATACGGAGGAGAAGAGACTGTTGCATTCCAGCGTGCTCGCCTCAATTTCATCCAGTCTATGGCTGCATATTCGGTTGCTTGCTATATCCTGCAGATCAAGGACCGTCACAATGGTAATATCATGATTGATGGCGAAGGGCATATAGTACATATAGGTGAGTTTTACCTGTCTAAAAGGTACAGCAAACATCATTAAACTTGATCTCAGACTTTGGATTCCTATTCGATATAGATGAGTTTTTCATTTGACAACCACTGATTGACATGATTACTGACTTTGTTCTTGTGGTCTATCTACGTCCTGGAGTGAGTCTCCATCACGATACCTTGAACAGTTCACTGACTATACTTTGCAGGGAGTCAAGTTTGAACCTAGTTCCTTCAAGTTAACCCACGAGATGGTAGTTCTAATGGGTGGCAGACTTTCTCAAGGTTACGAACTGTTTCAACATTTGACGGTGAAGGCTTTCCTCGCTATCCGACCTCATGCGGATCAGCTCGTCAGCACAGTCCAGCTCATGCTAGGAACCAGTCTCCCGTCCTTCAAAGGCGAACCAACTATCAAGCGCCTCAAAGATCGGTTTGCGCTTGGGTTGAATGAGCGTCAAGCTGCGGAATGGATGGTGGGAGTCATCCGCAATGCTCATGAAAATGTGAGGAGCACGGCCTACGATGAGTTCCAACGGGTGCGTAATTCTTTCTTTTGATCATCAGCCATCCTCATGATTTGCTCAGATACAAAATGGTAAGTCGGATAGATACTCAATACAATGCCTTTGGGGCCTGAGGCGTTTGCAGGTATACCGTACAAGTAGCAAATGCTACTCAAGAGTCGATGGATAGTATCGAATCTAGGTATATAGATGTGCGAAGGTATATTCTACCTCTTGCTTTAAGCCACATTCAAACAAAGCTTAGATAGTTTCTACCAACAAAATCATGATGAGTGCGGCTAAACGGTTAGCGTTCCGGAACGAGTCAGAGCTCAGATGTCTATATTTAGCAGCCGAATACTAGTGCTCGTTTTCAGTGGCTGAGCTTATCGATCCACCATCTATTCTTCCCTCCTCATCATCATCTTCATGGAGTTCTACATTCGAAACGTAGACTTTCAAGCAACTGAGTACGAGGTCACAAAAAAGATCGCAGAGGTTTTACACGCGTGCCCTGGTCCATTTGTGTCGGATGCCGATGCGCAGCATCGTCCCATCAACTTTAGAGTCACGCTCGAAAAGAATGAGTGTGGAGGCGTTCGTAACAAAGGCTTTGGGTCACTCAGACTGCCCTCTAAGGATGTAGGGCTGAAATTCCGTCGGCTTGTTGACGGCGAAGATGGTGTCACCATCAAGGTCGGCAAAAAGCGTCTGAAATTCGCCCCTACAAACAACCACATCCCAAGCAACATGCTAGTCACCCTCACAAAGGCCCCCTATGTTGACCCCGATATCGCTCAGAAACGGCAGGAGAAGATCGATTCGTTAAGTTCAGACTTTCGAATCGCTAAAGTGCAGATCGGTATGTTATAAGTATCCTCGTATACCTTTTTGCCTGTCGCCTTTGGATCATATGAACTTATTTTTCCTAGGCATATTCTATCGCCCCGAATGTGCGGGCCCATTAGATCCACGTACCTTCAGTGTGGAATGGCAGTCCAATCTTCTCCGAGCCAACGAGCTTGGGTGGTTGAACTTTGAATACGAGCACAAACTGATCCGTGCGAAGGTTTGGCATATATTTCATTCTGAATAGAAAACAACACACCGTACTCATCCTATAATTGGCTAGATCGGTGATCCAGCGCGTGGACAATTGTTATACAACCTGATTATTACCTTCGCCAATATCAACAAAATGGCTGTGGGTTCTGATTTTGGTAATCAATGTAAGCATGGTGCCCATAGCTTGAATTTCTGAGTGTAAAATCTTTTTAGATGTATGCTTCGATCTGTTCACACCACCGATCATCGAAAGAGAAGACTGCAACAGAACCCTAACCGGAACATACACCGATAAGAAGAATTATCGCGAACGCGTGGGTGCTATACATCCAGGGCATGAGCAAGTTGCTCCATACGCTCACCACATACGCATCATCCTCTCTGAAGATGGAGATCTGGATAAGTTCACGCAGTTCTGTAAAATCGCAGAGCTTCGTCCTCCGGTCTCTGGAGTCCGCATCGAGGCCATCTGCCAGGAATTTTTCGCGAGCAAAAGACTGGCTTGGGTCCAAAGATGGCTGAAGTCATTGAGCTCAGACTGGCCTGTAGCGTTTCAAATTGAAGCTCTTCTCCGAAATGGGATTGCAAATACAAAGGAACTCGAGAATTTACGCCCGAATATCGATGATCTGATTCGCTGCCACAGACTATCTGCTGCAGCCATCATGCGATACTTTGTGATAAAAGCTGCGGGTCGTCCTCCAGGCCAAACGATCAACAAGTGCTTCGAGCGGGTGGTACAGGAAAAGCTCGGGAATGTCCGCCCCGGGGCGCCTGCTGGCCGCTTTTATTGTCATCGTGTTACAGTCACTCCGACTCGGCTCATCCTTGAAGGGCCTAACATACTGCAATCGAATCGCGTCATTCGCGAGTACGAAGGCTACGAAGATAACTTCATTCGGGTCGATTTTCGTGACGAAGATCGTCTCCAGTATCGCTGGGATAGGGAAGTAGATGGGGCGAGCTTCGTCAGGCATCGTGTCGGGGGCTTGCTGGAGGATGGTTTCGAGCTTGCGGGTAAACATTTTGATTTCTTAGCATACTCTTCATCTGCACTGAGGGAGCACGCTGTTTGGTTTGTGAGCTCTTTCCAGCACGATACCAAAGGATTGGTCAACGCGCATACGATAAGAAGTAGCTTAGGAGACTTCAGCGGGTGTATTTATTCCCCTTCGAAGTATGCTGCCCGGATGGCTGTAAGTCAGCTGTCTCCGTCAATATTTCTTCTAAAAAGCCTTTCAGCAAGCCTTTACGGCAACAGATCCATCGGTCAAGATCCATCGATCGCAGTGGTCGGAAATGCCTGATATCGTCGAAAACGGTGTCATGTTTTCTGATGGTGTCGGCACCGTCAGTGATGAACTTGGTGATTTAATTTGGCAAACTCTTTGCGAAGCTCGACGAGATGGTGGTGCGCATGCAGTGAAACCTTCTGCGGTAAGTGCTTTTACGCTTGGAAGTGCTATACTAAACAGGGCTACAGTACCAAATCAGATTCCTTGGCTTTAAAGGCGTCGTGGCTATTGACAAGCAACTCAAGGGAATCCACCTTCGTTTACGAGAAAGTATGAACAAGTTCAAGGATCATGGAGAAGAATATGCTATGATAGAGATTGCTCGTCCCGTTGTGAAACCAAACACTCCTCATCTTAACAGGTATCCACAAGTTCCTTAACATTTCGGTTTTACAGTGTAGATACTCAAGCGATTCGTACAGACCTTTGATCACAGTTCTAGAAGATCGAGGTGCCTCAAAGGATACCTTTATGGAGTTGCAGCAAAAGGTTGTTGCGGAGGCACGCACCGCTCACGACTCAGTCGACCTCTTTGCGGGGCTCTTGGAAAGCCACAGTTTGTCTCAATCTTTCCGACTGGCATCGACGTTACGGAGACTTAGTACTCTCGGTTTGGAGTTGAATCCTACACATCTTCAGCGGAACATCGATACCCCCTTTTTGGCGCAGTTACGGGCTTGTGCCATCAACCACGTACTGCGAGCAGTCAAGCATGATGCGCGTATCCCAATTCCTAACAGCTATATGCTGATGGGTGTTGCCGATGAGGGACCTGCTTACGAGAAAAAAGGCTACTCGAATGTGTTCAAGCTGCCTCCCGGCAAGATATACGGTACGCCACTCATTTCCGATGGCTCGCTTTACTTTCTTACCTGCCCTCTCAGCGTGTGTTCACAAGCCAGGGGATAGTGAACCCACATGGCTTCATGGACCTTGTATGATCTCGAGGAGTCCCGTCATACATCCAGGCGACGGTACGTTCCTGCCCGTACTACACTTATCGCAAGTTAACTCGAGTCTAGTCCAACAGTCTTACGCCATCGGAAAGCCTCCGAGTGATAAACTTTGCCTTTTTGGTCACCTGAAGAATGTAGTTGTATTTGCATCCACTGGTAGGTGCACGAGTGTTTGAAAAATTTCCGTCTACCAATATCCTCAACCATAGGCGCAACGTGTTTGGCAAACTCGCTCGGCGGTGGCGATCTTGACGGGTAAGGAGAAATGCCACCTCTATTCTGATCTGATATTCATAATTTATAGGGATCTCTATGAGATTATACAATATCCACCCTTGATCCTCCCTGATCATTATGATCCAGCGTCTTATCCTTCGGGGAAGCCTTTTACGATCGAACATCCCAGCACAATTGATGACGTGTGTAATTTTGTTGTGGAGTATATCAACTCGGATGTTGTGGTACGTCGATTCTGGGTGAGCGTATGTTGATCGATGGCTCAAGTGGGCTACAGGGGCTGGTGTCCGACAAGCATATCACTATTGCAGGCAAGTTTTTTTCTACAAGGATCAACAGCCCAGCTTATTGTGTTCCCCACAGATCAAGCAAGCGTACGTAGTGTCATCCAAGGTGTACAGAGCTCGAATTCAGATTACATTATAGGACGGGACGTTCAATGAGGCATGCCTGAAGTTAGCGGCCCTTCACAGCCAAGCCGTTGACTACCCAAAGAACGGATGGAAAGTCAACGTTGAAGATATTCCTCGCAACCTCATCCCTTACAAACCTGATTGGCATGCAGCAGAGGTGGAATCTCCCCGACCGACAGATTATTACGAGTCCGACCGGGCCTTGGGCCACCTATATCGTAACATCAAACTCGACGATATTCCCACTTATATTCCTCAGAAGCTACAAAAGCCGCTGAGTGATCTTATCTCCGTTACACTTCGTCCTTTAGTCGAACGACAGCTGAAGCGTCGTGAGAGGCCTTCGAAACTCAGTGTCTCAATGAACGATATATACTCGATATATGTTGACGAACTCATCTACGTTGCAACCTGTCACACACTCTCACGAGTACCCGGTGCGCGCCTGCGCGAGGAGGAAATCATCCTCGGAACTATCCTTGACAAGTGCTCACAGAAGCGGTTCAAAAATGATCGGACATATGCAATGAGAGAATGCATTTCAGTCCTCATTCGTGATATTCGAGGCAGAATGCTACCGGAGAGTATGGCGGACGCGTCGCCTGACGAAGTGCGGGATGGCTTAGAGAACGGGTGGTCTGCTTGGGCGCTGAGTCAGGAGAAGTACAAAGCGAGTCACGAGGAGCGAAATGGGAGTTATTATGGCACGCAAAGTTTTGGTTTGGTTGCGTTGGGAATTGTGCTGGACTGTCTGGAGGAGTTGGGGGAACTGCCCTTAGCACAAGCTTAGGATACCATTGTACAATGTATAGACTCAGGTCGTACTCAGAGGAGTACTAGGAAAAATTGGCACCGACTTATCAGATCACATGATCTTTGATCTTTGCCACAGACGCGTCCGCCGAGACCGCCAAGAAACCATCCTAAGCATCCAAGTTGTTCACTCACTGCCACTACCATAGCTATCATTGTCATTCAACCCCTGCTATCAAAATACTAAAGCGGTCAACGGTAAGAAGGTGTAACAGTGAGACAATTACTGCGTTGGCACTAAACGGTATGTCGCGGTACAAGCATAGGTCGTGATTATTTTTGCACCAAGCCTGTTTATCGCGTTCATTGTTAGTGAAAGGATAGATTCTCAAGCTCACAGGTATGATTTGAGGTACCATTGGGGGCTCTTGATTCTTCCACCGCTTTGTCGCAGTAGACAAACAGCATTTGGTTTGTCGTCATTTCTGCGTGCCATGACTGTCTACTGAACTTTGCCAAGAAGGATGCCAATTATGCCAAGTAACAAAAAGAGTAACAGTCCTCATTCGTTGGAAGCTAGGATGAGAACCACGTTCGCGAGTGCTCGGACAGAATGCGCCCACCTCGTCGAGGAAGTCGAGGTTCACATGTAAGTTGCTCAGCAGTCTTCTACACGATGAACAATACCTCCTTTGCCTTCAAAAGCAATTCGGCACAGACCACTCTGGCTCGTATAAAAGAGCAGCACGAAGCAGCTCGCGCCGACTCGTCAGTGCGACTTCAGGCCAATGAAGTAAGCTTCATAGAGAACGGCCGAAGCATCCTCTTTCGTTGACTAGTCTTCAAGGAGAAGATCCATGCGTTGTGTGCAGAGTATCCTCCGTTGCTCGATGACCTTGTTCGCCAGCGCACACAAAATGTAGATACGATGAAGGCTATGGGTGAGTCCTAGCGTATTTAAAGCGCATATATCCAGGATAATCTTGCATACAGCTCATGCATCGGACGTGGAAATGCGTAAATCACGAAAGAGGCTGATGGAGAAGGCAAAGATACGTCTTGATGACGCACGAGAAAGGCACAAGGTCTGAGACTGATGTCTTTCTCTCAAACGCAACGGAGCTTAACGCGACACCCGCCCGCAGCTCGCTATGGATGCCTCCGACCTCGTGAAGCATTACAAAGCACTTGTTCTTGCGCTTTAAACATGTTTGTGCTTTTCACTTAGGTTTTCAGTTTGTGTTCCTTCCCTCTCTGTAATTTGCAAATGTTTGTATCATCGCCTTGTATCAATAAATCAATAAATCAAATTATCTGGTCTTTTGGTCCGTCAACCTATTTCTAAAACCAGGTCACTGGGCTCCATAATTTTCTGAGCTTGAGACATCGATGACTAGATTAAATCTCACCAATTCGCTGGCGGAACGTTGGAGATGATCGTGCTTAGGGAGTGGTTGCGATATCTCGGGTCGAAGATTCAGATATTCGGACATGAACACGCGTAATATCATGTTCCATCGGCGCATGGTCAATACATCAAGTGCCGATGCATCATCCTAGAGAATGTGAGATCAATAGCAATGACAGGCACATGAAAATGATAACGAACGCGAAGGGTGTGCCAGACACGCGGGAATGGATATGCGATGATATGAAGAATGTTGACACCTTTCTGTAGAAAGGGTACGTGATCATCTTCGATATATCCGTAATTATATTGGTTCCCAGGACCCGTTCGAGACAAGAAGAAGCTGCGAAAGTTCGTAGTTTCTGCTTCATCAAGAGCGCCAACATCCTTGAGCCGAGTTTCTGCGGAAACCATGGCATCAAATAACCAGGCTGTATCGATAAAATAGGATCTTATTGTTGGGTTCGGGGCGCCGAGGAGGTCGAGGAGGATGATGTGTTCGATGGTCGATAATTCCGTCAAACTTGCATGCCCAAGCAACCGTCGTTTAGAATTAGGCACTATATAAGTTGTTGACCATTTTCCTGCGAGATGTCTAAACGAAAGTACACCATTAATTGAGTTCTGATATGCATTCCTCAAAAGAATTGCTGACCTGGCCCCATATACAGAGTCTGAGTCAGTCCAATCTTTGAAAGCTTCCTCGCCGTCAAAGAACACGAGTTGGAGGGTCGTGTCTGCCACATCTTCATCTTCATCTTCATCTTCATCTTCATCTTCATCTTCATCATATCCGTCCTCGAGACGTTGTTTGCGCTGATCAAGAAAGGGGTTCAAAGTCTCTGCTAGGTCGAGCATCATTGCGCATGGTGCTGCGGAATCTGTCGCACCCACAAACTGATGGGCTTAGCATACAGTTTCCTATGTGAATAATTGAAGACTCTGCCAATTACCTGATTATCTGGGTAGTTGGGAAAGAATTTGCTGTCATAGTGCGCAGACAATATGACACGGCGCGAGGCGGTTGGATCTTTCGTCGCAATGATGTTGGTGAATGACTGGATACCATACGGAGTGTTATCGGTAAAGGTGTCCTCTTCGACGTGCCAATCCAAAACCTTCAAGGTGGACACGATATATTCACGAACGAGGGTTATGTTTTCACTACCCACTGTTACACTCGTTTCAGTTAACTTGAAAGGTAGAATAGACACATACCAGCGCGCGGTATGAGGATCTTCGAAAGATGAGAAGTGGGATTATTGGTGTCTACATTTGCGACCGGGTCCGTTGCGGTCGCAAGAGCCAAAATTTGTTCTGAGGTCAACTGGATGAAATCACGTTCCCCGAGCGTCGAGCCCTGTATCGTTAGTGTAGGCCACAATGCAAACAACAATAGGAGCAAGCTCAGACATGAAGACTGGCGATGTAGCCGAAGCTCCATTGACTGAAAAGATGCGAGCCTAACGCTGAACGGTTGAGCCAGAAAGACCACTGAGATAGATCGGCGTGGTCCGTGGAACGCGAAGTTCCGCGCTGGCTACTTTCCCCTTCGCGCCAATGGCAATCTTTAGCCTATGGGTAGGTTCAACCCTTTCGTCGAGCAATTACCCGAACAATTACTCAAGGCAAGGTGTAAAAGGTCATTAACAAAGCCGGTGGATTGGTCTATCAGCGCAATTTTGCAGGTTGTTCAGAACGTTTATGGGTTCAGCCTTGTCCATGACTCAGTCCTTCTCAGATGGCCTCGCTCAGCTCACATCAAACGAGTACTTAGTCCTCGCTGGCACTCTGCATGGAATTCACGCTATTACAAGTCGCTTATCTCCTACTGGCTCAAGCTCAGGTGCACAGGTTATTGAAGGGGAGACATTTAAGATGACCATCTTGTTGACCGCGACAGGTGCTTGGTCTGACTGCACGTCACAGCTAGCCCCCTTACATTGATATCTTACAGGAACTAAATTCGTTCTTCTCACATCCTTGGCAGAGGCGACAGCGGATTTGGTTCTTCAAAGAGTGTACGAGGCCTATGCAGACGCAGTCATGAAGAACCCATTCCACACTCCGGAGATGCCAGTTCGTAGTGAGGGGTTTGACACACGAATTACAAGCCTCATTGGCACGGGACAACCATAATAATATAAAATTTCGTATCAAACGTAAGTCCTACGTGTGTTTTCGATGTTGCAAGTCTGACTCGTGGCTTGGTGATAGTATTGTTTTTGATACCGTATTTATAACATTGTCGACTCGAACCACTGGTTTTGAGAGTTCAAACTTTACTTCCCTTCAAAGCTTCATCGATGCATTATTGAGATATTGTCCTCGACCATTCAATTGCAAGATTCGATAATGCACTTGCAACACTAGCTAGTTGATCTGTTCTTGATTTGGGTCATGAGTCACGTGATTATTTCACATGCGATACAAATACGCGTCGCGCGTCTTGCGACTCTTGCCAGCTTCACCTCCTTCAGTCTCCCGTCATCCAAGTAAAAATCAACGACTACTTCTTTAAGGTTCTGAGACACTCAGACGTGCTTGAACAGCCATGCAGATGCAACGAACACTTGCCAACACAGAGACCCAGGTATTAATCCACGAGTTGTCGTCAGCTTAGACTTGATTGTTCCTCAGACAATAAGCAACAAGCAGAGCTTAGAGTGTGTACAGACACTATTAAAAGCTGGCTTGGGCTGTGTAGCATACCTGAGGTGCGTTCACTATAGCTTTCCGATTCTCATCTCACCTGTTAATTTCAGGGGTCTTCTACCCGCCGAGAACTTCGGTGAATGTGAGTATAGCTTACCAATAGCGGCCAATATACACTAATCAAGAAACGTAGACCGACTTTCATCTCAAAACAAAGGACAAGCCTCCTCTTCCTCTGGTTCTTTCTCTTCAGACGGAACTACCGGACTGAATATCAGCGGTTTCAAGTTCATGACCCTCAATCGAGGTTTCACTAATGAAGGGGATCGTATAATTGACTACCTGGTGTGCATATATCCATCCATTCTCCATGACAGACGCGCATATATCCATGTTTCTCAGGAGAACGGCATATTTGAAGCCATAGACAAGCAATACCTCCGGAAAGTCATATTCGGCATCTACTTGGTGAGATTAGATATACTTAGATACTTTCTTTTCTAATGTTTAGTGTAGGACAGCAAAGATCCCAACAAGTTTGTCAATTTTAGCCTTCGATCATTGCTAGGTTCTCTGACAGGCTACTCGCGCAGCATCGTGGAGGCTTACACCTTCAATTTTCAGGTGAGTGTTTGAGGCTTTGATATTTATTGTACTAAATGGATGAGGCACGCAAAGTACCACAAGCTGCCTGGAAGCCACACCGCCATACCGATCATGACTCTTGGAGATCAATTGTCGAAGATGTCTCTTGCGCGCCCAGATCCTGTTTCTGATGCTCTCAAGAAAGGGAAGCTGCCGACTCTTGGGGAGGTCAAAAGGAGTGTCAAGGTACACTAATCCTTACGTATCCAGAAGGATTTCGTTCTCAAACGCTCTGTTTCAGGTAATGATCAAGTCGCTTATAACTACTATCAATCAGATGGAAAGCCTTCCAAGTGCGTGCCGATGTTTTTTTTGTTGAGTTCGGTAGTAACTCTATGGCTCAGAAAACCGTTACGGAAATTTCAAGTTGTTCTTCAACGAAGATGCCCCAGATGACTATCAGCCCCCTCATTTCCAGGCGGCAGATGCCGAAGCTAACAAATGGTTCTTTACCACCCATATGGCGAATGAAGTGCCGGAACGAACGAGTATCGGCCAAGTGAACGCAGGATGGCATGGGTAAGCACCAAGAATTCAAATACATCAACTTGGGTCCATCTTCTCTATTCAGCCTCGACATGAAAGTGGTCTCAGTATCATCGTATCTTCCGTCTATATCAGAAGACAACAATGCGCCATTCGCGGGTATCACGGCTCACACAGCCCCGAGGTTGACTCCAGTTGAAGAGGCAAGAATCAGAGTAGAGGACGCACAGTTGCAGAAGAAAGATGCGTTGGAGCGCAACATCGTATGGAGCGCAGACGAAGACGAGGATGCCGAAGGTGAAATGGTAATCGACGAGGGCATTGTTTTGTGCAGGTTCGGTGGTGACGTAGTCATGACCCCCGTCGGTATACGCAACGAAGATGGAGGGGTTCAACCATTCCCTCAAGTCGATAATACTTCGTCGCGCGCTCATATCCAGTATGGCGGTATATCAGAGTCGACCCCGATATGCGTTGGAGACTTGGTCCGTCACTCATCTGTTCCATCTCTTACCTCACTGATGTTCGCGTTAGAACATGAAAAAGGCTGCTCACGACATTGAGGAAACGCAGCAGATCCCGGCTACTCAGGAGATTGTTATGGGGTCGCCGATACCCGCTCCTTCACCGAACAAGGCCCCATCCTTGCCTGCTTCTGATGTTGCCTTTTCTGCTTCGGTTATTTCGACTCAAGATGTTGATACTCAGTACCTCCAGGATCTACTTGGAATGAGGAATGGTGTGTCCACTGCACCTGATTTAGAGATGTTGGGTACGACGTCTATCTGACGTATTGCATTGCACTAAACTAATTCTTTACAGATATGGAGACGCAGGTCCTGGAAGCGTCTGGACCATCCTGCAATCTAGGTACAACTGGTCCGCAGATCCCTAGTAGCAACCGTTCCAAGGACTCCAAGCAGTTGATAGATGAAGGCCAACTTGACTGTGACTGTGGGATATCGGTGCGTACGCAGCGAAATGGAAAGAAACACAAGTGATTTCACCCTTTTAGAAAATTGACGATGCTTCTCTACTGTGTGAAGGTGGTTGCAACCGTTGGTTTCACGTTTGGTACGCATTTTCGTCTCTCGCACAAAGCAAGCCCTCTGACAAAGGTTGGCTAGGTGCATGGGGTGCGCAATCATCTCCTTTCTGAATACGTGATATTTTGTTAAATGCGACGTAGATATCATGGTGCACAAGACAAGCGTCTCCCTGCTCAATTTATTTGCTTTGATTGCCGTCTCCGCGGCTCCCACGAGTGGGACATTATCGCCGGGATAATTCATGCTGATATCATTGCTCGATACAAAGACCTAGCCCTCTTCAGGTACAAGTGGCTTGTCCCTTGCGTCAACTTACTCACTTTTTTTCCAGGAGGGCTATCAAAATTTATGAAGTGTATCAACCATCTTCGGCGTCGCTATTCAGGGTGCACACTGGTTAGTTCAATTTGATCTTATCCCTCATTGTTTTAATTTCATATATCATCGAAGGGTGCGACACTGCACTAGTTGGTCAGCTTCTGACGAGGCTAGAAGAGGAAGGTGGGTGTATGATCAGTATACGCCAGTCTTTGCGACGCAAATGCATTTCCAGGCTTTATTGCGGTTGAAAGCATCGTCTCTGATGAGTTGGGTGTTGGTGTTTCCCGCTCCCATGCGAAAAAGGGCAAGAAAGGCGTTAAATCCAAAAAGCAGAAGGAGCTTCAAAAAACCAAATATGTCTTCCTCTCCAAGGCGAAACGATCCAAGGCTTATGCAGATTATTTCAACCCACTCACCGAGGTCGAGAATCGCCTTATGGGCCTATCTGATACGGTTAGAGATATCAATCATTACATGTGACGTTGCTAACGCAGGATAACGCTGCTAGGCGCGACGTAAATCTAAAGCAGGACAAACCTTAGTGGCGTAAGATCATCATTGTTTCATGCAACCCGATTGATCATATGTTGATAACCACACATACTAGTTCGACTGAAATTACAGATTCCAACTTACATCCTGAGGTTACGGCACAGGCGGGTTCTTCTGATGACGAATCTCAAACCCAAGAAGCGACTCAAAACGTCCTCACACTAGCGGTTGCCCATCAAGCCGAAAAGCGCAAAGCTGCAGCGGATTTAGTG
This sequence comes from Suillus hirtellus, assembly GCA_016695485.1. Taxonomy (NCBI): domain Eukaryota; kingdom Fungi; phylum Basidiomycota; class Agaricomycetes; order Boletales; family Suillaceae; genus Suillus; species Suillus hirtellus. The sequence continues at coordinate 88,110 of MU172347.1, forward strand.
CACCGCGGGAAACGGGTCAAAATCTCAATCGGCTCAGGCGTTGATCTTTGCGACTGAAACTTCCCGTGAAGACATTTTGCTGTATTGTGGTCAGTCCTTGCTTCAAGGAAGAACTGTTACAAAATTCTATATGTCGATGTGCTGTTTCGAACTAGTCTTGCTGTGTACTCCCTCCACTCGCTGGGAATTCTAGGATCATTCAATCAAATTCGTCCGCATCCATTGGTTTCCCGTGCGAGCTTCGCAAGTTGCTAACAGCAGCGCAACGTTATTTTTTGATTTCAGCGTCGAAAGAGAACGTGGTAGGTCAAATAATCTTCACATCTATCCTGTAGTGTCTCTGGCATCCAGACCGTCTAAAGGCGTCCGGCAAGTCCAGACGGCTGCAAAATTTTCAGCGGTGCTCACTGTCCGATAAAGTTAAGTTTCACTGGTCCAAAGCAAGTATAACTTTTGATGCCAAGTCAGTCAGATATAGTTTCGGGGTGAATTATATGCGGTAGCCTCGAAGTCCAGACGCCGCAGGTTACGCCTCTGCCTGGATCTTCGATCTATTCGCGCATGCCACGGTGAACGGGTCGCTTCGCATCAGCAAATGATCTTCCCCTTCCTATCTCGTTCATGGCACCCTAGTTTGCTGTTACGTTGAACTCACGGTCGCCCATCTAGTGTTACAGTGAGGTAATACCGTCTCGGGGAAACTTTCAATTCTGCTGCGCCTCCCATAGGTTGAAGATATACATTTGATTTTGCCACGGACTTGTCAGACCACGACAAGTGCTGCGAATCTAACACTTTGCCTCGGCATGCAAGTCCCATGCCATGTAGTAGTACTATGTACTACGCCAGTGAGTCTAATCTCATATTTGGCCCACTGCTGACTGGGCGTCTATATGGACAAATCAACAAGGCCTGCCCTAAACTTCATAAATGATAAATAATTCGAAATCTGCTAGCACCCTTTTTTTCTATCCCCTCACGATTTGGCAATTCGTCGTACTTACTTCAATTTACAGTCGACGGTCTGCATCGAGAGGCCCTCGCAGGAGATGAAATAATGGTGCATGGCATAGTTTACACCTCCGTATCTCCCTGCTGTCGATTTTACGACTGTTGGGTTCGTTAGCGTGGTGCACATTATAGTTATCAATGTCATACTTGTGAACATGGTAGTTTCTTCCGTTCACAATTATGGTTTAGCCTGATTTTATCAGTGCTGTGCGCACTGCGCAGCGCTTGGCTTGCTAAGCTACATGCCATGTATATAAGATCCAATCCGTTTTGCTATAATTGACTGCCTGAGTGAATGAAAGTGCAGGAAATACCAAAAAAATAGAACTTACGATACCGTGACCGTGGTTAGATTTCGACTGTTCTGAATTTCTGACCCTCCATTTCATTGACGCGATCGCCCGCTTTGCCTTGAGTAATCTTATCCCTCAACTGTGGTCTCTCGTCCACTTCTACAGTATCTGATTCTACGCGGCTGCGAAAGGAGCTTGTCCGATGCCTTACAAGCTATCAGCCACACTATCAGCTCATTCGTCAGATGTAGGTTCTTCCAATCCATTAGTTCTCGCGGGGAATTCATCTAATCGTAACTTCCATAGGTTCGTGCAGTAGCTTCGCCAACAGAAAGTATCATCCTCTCAGCATCGCGAGATTCCACCGCGATCTCCTGGAAACGACCATCGCCAACTGTCCCCTTCACTCCTTCATCTATTCTGCGAGCTGGGTCAAAATTCGTCAATGCTGTACAATATATCTCTCCGTCGCCTGAAGCGCCGCAAGGTAGGTCTGCCAGTGGTTAGCATCATCTCATGCAGCATTGACCCAAGGCAGGATACGCTGTTGTTGGCGGACAGGATACCGTCGTCAATATTTTTGCCCTAGGTCCAGCACAGAAAGAGGATCCTGAATATTCGCTGGTGGGACACACCGATAATGTCTGTGCTTTTAATATCAGCCAATCTGGCACCATCATCTCTGGCTCATGGGACAAGTGAGAATCTTTCATTGCTTAGCAAGTGTACTGTTCTAACATTGAGTACCACAGAACCGCCAAAGTCTGGAAACAATTCCAGCTAGTGTATGATTTGAAGGGGCATCAGCAAGCAGTTTGGGGAGTCATTGCCATTGATGACGAACAATTCTTGACCGGTGCGTGAGATCATTCACTGTTTGATACGCCAGTGATGGATCCTTCTTCGATCAGCTTCGGCAGATAAAACCATCAAATACTGGGTTCAACACAAGATGATGCGGACTTATGGGGGGCATAAGGACGCGGTTCGTGGCTTGACCCTAATACCTGACATAGGCTTTGCCTCATGTTCCAACGATAGGTAATTTATTCTCGCTATTTTTGGACGAAATAGGGTGGCTGATTAAGACTAGTGAGATTAGGGTGTGGACAATGCAGGGCGATGTGGTTTACACCCTATCTGGACACACCTCATTTGTGTACAGTCTGTCCGTTCTTCCTAATGGAGGAATAGTATCGGGCGGCGAAGATCGTTCTGTGAGGGTGTGGCGAGGTGTGTTATTGAACTACGTCCAACCCCATGGCATTCACTCACAAACATCAGACGGTGAATGTGTGCAAATGATCATTCATCCTGCGATATCTGTTTGGGCTGTATCCACGATGCCCAATGGAGATATTGTCAGTGGCTGTAGCGACGGTATCGTTCGAGTGTTCAGCGAATCTGAAGATCGTTGGGCCAGTGCGGCGGAGCTGAAGGCATTTGAAGATCATATCGCAAGCCAGACTATTTCGTCGCAGCAAGTGGGTGACGTCAAGAAAACCGATCTTCCTGGTCCAGACGCATTGCTTCATCCAGGTTGGCGGTCACTATTCACAGATTTTGTGAGGCTAAATTAAAATCGCATAGGTAAGAAACCTGGAGAAGTGAAAATGATAAGAAATGGTGACCTTGTTGAGGCGCATCAGGTGAGCACTCATGATAAGCGAGATAATTATCTAAGCTAGTGTAGTGGGATAGTGCAACGTCAAACTGGCAGAAGGTTGGCGATGTCGTGGACGCCGTCGGCTCTGGGAGGAAGCAGCTTTTCAATGGCAAAGAGTATGACTACGTGTTTGACGTCGATGTACAGGAAGGCGCACCACCATTGAAACTCCCGTTCAATGTGTCCGGCAAGTATTTTACACTCCTGCTGTGGACATAACTTTGATGTTTGTCTTCATTGCAGAGAATCCATATGCGGCTGCTCAACGATTTCTGGAACAGAATGATCTGTCATTGAACTACATCGACGAAGTTGTCAAGTTCATAGAAAAAAATACTGCGGGAGTCAATTTAGGCGTCAGCAATGAATACGTTGACCCGTACACCGGTAAGCATCGATGTTCAGTAGTACATCATGTGCTAGATTGCCATCAGGAGCATCAAGATATCAGACTGCCGCTACCTCAGCAGCGCCAGCCCCGTCCACGGCTTATATGGATCCTTTTACGGGTGCAGCTCGGTACAGTGGTGCCCCTGTCCCTACACCTCCAGTTCCTTCGGTGTCACCTTCAGCTCCGAAAATCATACCCTATGTAAGATTTCTCTAGATAGCGACAGTTGAGCTCAATGCTGATTTCCACAGCCCAAGTTTGTCTCTTTCAAACAAGCTAATGTATCAGCAATGCAAACAAAGTTGTACCAATTTGACGAAGCACTACGCAACGAAATTGTACGCACGCGATTGAGCTGCATTGAGCAACCTTCTGAACCCAGACATGCCAGTCCACTGCAACCCTTGCAATGTACCCCGAAGAGTTGGAGATCGTTGAGGAAGCTTTCACTTATCTTTCTCAAGTCACTTCGACACCTTCTCAACTGTCTCTTCCACCCCTCGGTGGCACCCACGCAGAAGTTATCATACAAATTTTAGAGCGATGGCCTGCGTCCCAGCGATTCCCCAGTGAGCATTCCATTGTGCTAATTTCATCGTTTTACTGATCGCTCTCTCAAGTGATGGACCTAAGCAGATTGGTAGCTGCATATTGCGCAGATGCTTCTGCAGTCCCCGGTGGACGAGAACGATTTCTCGCATCCCTGTTCAAGGCATCTGATTGGACTGAAGTCCGATCACATGGGAAGGCTATGTCGAAGGCTCAAGAAACCAATATTCTGCTATTATTCCGCACGGTAGCTAATTGTTTCCAAGAGGGAACTCCTGTGAACGAAGGGCAGTGGGTCGCACAGGTAGGTGACTTGAGTTTTCGGTCAAAGTAGTAGTTCTCACGGGAAGCAGGTTTTCGAAGCGCTCAGTCATGCACCTTACGCACTTCTGACGAAGGTTCAGCGCGTAGCTTTGGCGACCATCCTTTTCAAGTATGACTTCACTTGACCATATTAGGAAAAATGACTAAATGTTGAAATAGTTTCTCTTGTGCCTACTTGACAACATCCGTCGCTAGAGATGTGGTGAATCAACATACTGGATTAGCTCTTCAGGTACTCATCAGAAGCATGTTCTTGACCATCAACTAAGCAATTCCTAGTTGCTACGTTCAAATACAGATGATGCAGAGGTTACCTATCGCACCCTGGTTGCATTGGGGAACGTGGTAAGCGTCCTTCCATTCCGTACCAAGACTGTTTGTTCATCAATCTAGATCTATGCTGGGAATACACGCGGCATCTCGTTAGACCCTGCCCAATCTGCGGAATTGCAAACAGTAATGTCAGCTCTCCCAGCATTCCCTGACGATAGAATCAGGAATGTGGTTGACGGAATCAGGGCACTGCTATGATGGACTCACTTTCCTTGGGTATACTTGATGGATACATTACCTGCAGATACACCTCGCAGGAGTCTAGACATTTTGGTATGGAATGGATAACTGGTTTTGGGGCGAGTTGTGGAGGTTTATGGACCAAATAAATGACGTCCAGTGCACTTTTGCCTTCGTTGTACAAAGGTAGTCAACTAATTAGCATTGAATCAGCACTTATAAAGTGACCGGACTTAATGATAGCCTAAGTCCTCGGTTCTTCATTAGCTCCATGACCATACTTGCTCGGGTGTTTGTCGTGAGACACGGAGAGACGGACTCAAATCACAACAGAATCATCCAGGGTCAGCTGGATACACAGCTCAATGCCACTGGTCTTGCACAAGCTACAGTGACTGCGGAGGCGCTCAAATCTGTTTCCTTCGACAAAGCTTTCACGAGTGATCTCCAGCGAGCTTCTGAGGTGAGACCAAACGTTTGAAATCATGTAACATTTACAGCGCTCGATAACACTCGATAACTCATATGTCGTAGACTGCCGAGAGGATTCTCCAGTACCACCCTGGCATCGAGTTGGTCAAAGACAGCGCGTTACGAGAAAGGGTGAGAGTCAAATTTAACCTCGACCTGTTGAAAAGTTGTTGATATTTGGATAGTTTATGGGCGAGATGCAAGGCAAGAAGGGGCCAGTCGACATGAAAGAAATAAGTGACCTGTCTTCGATAGAGACAGACGAAGCTTTTGCTCATCGTTGCATCGCTTGGTATAACCGAGTAATAATACCGTACATCTCTGTCACCAAACCTGACGTCTCAGAAGACCGATGTCGGAACATGCTCGTTCTATCGCACGGGGCGTTTATAGCTACGCTCTTTCGCATCATGATCTACAGCAACTATGTTACGTGTCCCGCAGAGTTGAAGCTTGGAAGCCTTCCTACATTGGGAAATACCAGTATATCCGTCGTAGAATACAGAATAGTTTCGAGAGGGAAGCGTAGAGAGGTGGAAGCTGACATATTGAAGTACGGGGATATTTCCCACTTGCGTGGACTGCATGTAATCGAAGAAAATGCTGACGTAGTAGTCGATCAATCATAGCTGCCAATTCAACATTCGACTGATTCAAGACTGACCTGCATATAATGCTACGGGGTGTCACCCAAGGCCACATATGCACTTGAGCCATGATAGCAGGACGAGGTCCCGAGTAAAGACTTCACATCAAGTTCGACGCTGATCGGCCGATCGGCGATCAGTGAAAGGCCAGCAGGCTCAGTGAATACATATCTGACCATGTGAAGTCAGTCAGGTCATTAGACGAACGCCGTGATGATTTCAACGTCTCCGGCTCATCTGCAGCTGTTCCTATGGGGCCTTTCAAGTCAGGCTCCCCCAATGCAATATAAAAGAAAGCGAAGCTCATGCTGATTAGTTATATCAATGAGGACTTTGATGCTTCAAACCTTCCTAGACGATCATATCAACATCCAGATTCCATATTGTACACAGCTTACAGGAAGGCAAATGTGCAAATGAATTCTTGACACAGGCTAAGGGCTTCAGGGTCTTGCGAGTCTTGAGCATATACCAGTGAATCTTCCGCCATATAGCAAAATTGTTCCCCGCGTAGTGCTGTTGGCAGAACGCTGCCATTCTGCCAAGTGACTACTGCCGCCGTGTCGGCAATAGGTCATGAGGCTCATGATAAGCCACTTCACTCCCGCAGAAGCGTCGAATGTTCTATGTGCCGATCCCGACGGCTCGCTTCCCACTGCGTGGAGTATGCTGGTGGGTCGACGACTAATATCAAACAGTATATCTTCAACTTCTTGAGCGTTGCTTGGGTAACAGAATATTGTATCAGGCTGTCCGAACGCTTACTGTATCAATCTGATTCTGGAGCAACAAGGCATGCGAGTTTAAAACACTCCAACACCTCAGGGTCACTGCGGTATCGAATCTCGACGGTGTACTGATGTGCCAGAGGATTGCAAAATAGGACGATTCTCCACTGGAAATATATCTAACTTTCATTCGATGTAAGCGTTATGGAATGCTCATGCTCGACCAGGAGGAGCGCAAACATCTTACTCACTGTGAGTCAATGTATTTGAAGCTGTTTGTTGCCTTGCGCTGGATGGTCAAAGACATATCAGGGCTAGCCCCCGGCTCGAAAGTCAGGGATTTAGACACTTTGGGGTAGGCATCGGAAGTCCGGCAGAGTCCAGGACTCCAGGTGGACATGAATTTTGAACATCGCTTCGAGCAATTTGAGATGCCGCCAAGGCCATCAGTAAATTCTGAGTTCACTTATTCCTTATTTATTTCGAACTTTTCCCACCTATTTCAAACTTTTCTTACTTATTTCAAATGGATCTACTTATCTTTCTTAAATCACCACCTGGTCCCAACTGAACTATCAGAATCTGTTAGCAATTATTATAAATGCGTGCTATGGAATTATTGGACTCTCAATTTGCAAGATGGTACCTCAAGAGAACATTTAAGAAAGAAAATCATCAGCATTAATGTGTCACTCAGCTTCATACTAATCACTGATTGTTGATCTTGTGCAATAAAACGTGTCTCTCAGGCCCAACAATCATATTGGAATACTTAATTTTGAAGCAGTTGTTAAATTTCAGAAAAAAAAAAAAAAAAGTGGGAAAAGTTCAAGAAAGTAAGGATCAAGTAAACTCATGATTTACTGATGAAATGACATCACGTTGGTGGAAACTCATGTGTCTCACAGACTCTCACTCTCGCATCCTTACCATCATCACCTCACCTCATGTCCGGGGCTCAACGCTCAGCCTGTGGCCCTATCGTCATCGTGATCCGTCACGGTTTCTTTGTCTGCACCTTTGGCAAGCACATGGTTCTGACTTGATCTGCATTACTTGCGCAACCGTTTACACGTTCATGAAGTGAAGGGGGTTGGTAGGTGAGGATACTTACAACTGTAGCACTAAGGAATGTCAATCTACAAATCCAAATTATATTACCGAGACTAGTGGAGTGGAGAAGCCAGTCTACATCAACGACTTTACCAACGTACGTGTACCTACCCCGTAGTCTACCTTGACCAACAGTTCATCTCGTTTACCTATCAGGTCATTCACATCACTGAATCCACACAAACCCATCGTAACGTGTAAGTCACAAATGCTTTGCATCAAAATTTGCTCTACCCCCGCTTGGCCGGCTATCGCAAGTCCATAAACAATTGGTCGGGCGACTAAACAGAAGTATAAGCTGGGAACACAAAGGACGATGGATGACACACTTAAAACACCCTGTGCTCCGATTGCAAGCGCCTTGATTATGTCGCTTCCTGTTCGAATTCCAGAATCGAATAGGACAGTCAGTTTACCCGATTTTTGCGCGTCAAGAACTTTCTGTGAGCGCATGATCATGTCGAGCGCATCCAACGAGGCTATTGCGCCATCTATCTGACGACCCCCTAAACATCTCAATTCAACACAGTGGCGAACAAACAGACAATGTCGACAGTGATACGTACCGTGATTAGAGACGATAATCCCGTGGATGCCTATGTCAATCGCCTTCTCCGCATCCTAGTGTTATTTATGTCAGCGATAGCTCGTAACAAGTCTGGATGAGCGCACGTGGACGGCTTGTATTCCCTTGAGCAAGATGGGGCCGTCCCAGTTGTCCTTGACGAATTGAAGGTCGTCCCATGTTCTGAAGATCCCAAAACCTGTCTCGGCAAGCCACTGGCTCGCAAGAAACATTGATTGTTTCGTTTCTTCGTCACCTGCCGCGGCTTTCTTTCTGATCTCTTCTTGATTGAATGGAAACTTTGGACGCTCATGTCGAGCAACGAGCCCATGGCGTTTCATAAACACCGGGTCCGCCATACCCTGTTGGACGCCGAACCCATGTCCCGCTGGGCTGTATCCGATGCGATGGTCATGTGATCGCCATCCGATAATCATCGTGTCAACCGTGATAACAAGAGCAGTATACCCATTTTCTTTCGCACGTTTGAGGACGGACAATGCCACGTCGGGAGAACGAGGCCTACAATATAATCAGGTTTCGCTATATAACACGAGACGGCACTCACCAGTAAAACTGATACCATCGTTGACCATTCAGTCCATTGGCTTCCGCTACATCCTCAAGGGATCGCGACGCAGAAGAACTTAAAACCATTGGTACACCGACTGCTGCAGCTGCACGAGCTGTCGCAAGCTCTCCGTCAACATGCACCAGACCTTGTTTGCCGACTGGTCCTACAAATATTGGTGAAGAGACTTTCATACCCAAAATTGTCGTCTGACAGAAGGGATTAGGAAGTCCTTGTTAACCATCACTTCCAACGCTTGCCTCAACATTGCGCAATGTAGCATTGTTCAACATGCGCGGGACGATCTTCCACCTTTCAAATGCCTTCCTGTTAGCATCATCGGTCGAGCAGGTACCTGCACTCTTCGACGTATACATGTATGCAACTGTCAAAACTCGTTCAGGTTCAGTTGTACCATCTGAATGTTGCAGCATACTAGAATTGTCCTTCATAACCTCGCGGGCTTTATCTTCGATTTCCTGGGCATCGACCGTACCGAGCACTGGCCCCTTGCCCGAGCTATAAATCTGCGACAACCAAGAAATCCATTTGTTAGGTGGTGGAGGTTGAGATGCCATAGACCTCGTTGATTCACGACTGTGAGCCCAATCTGCTACTGACGAAAGTTACTGCTGGATGATTCTCTTGCTCAAGCTTCATATACTCCGGTCTGATTGCGTGGCATGTTATTTCCGACGATGACATTCAAAAGGTCTCAGCGACGCTAGCCCTAACAGGCCTTTGGCGTGCACTGTCTCATCACGGATCATGATTCATAGAGGTGTGTGAAATTAACCTTTTTAGACATGCGGATTGGCGTTTCTTTGCCAGGCTCAGGCTTGCTGGTGCCCAGAAATTGACTATGTCCAGCAGATTGCCAGCAGAAGAGATTACTTTGTTGGTAGTGTCGTGGTCAGAAGTCTGCAATTCTGCCAAATTGTTTGGCAAAGCTAGTTGATGGCAAAATTATGTGCATCGTTCCCCACGCCGCCGATGTCGACTGGCTTTTCTCAGATATGGATAGCGGTCTCCGAAGCGCTGCAATCTCTCGGTAGACAAATTCGAAGTACAGGCAAGGATTCGCTACCATGGTCATCAGGCTCGGCCGCGGTTAATAAAAAGCTAATTCGTTGACATTATGTGCACACCCCTAACCAGCCGCATCAACGTCGGTGTAGCTGCTGGTCTAGAAGCCAATTTTACGTCACTCACACCTAAGACTCGGAACACTGATATGATAATCTTGTATGTCCTGAATTCATATCACTCGATTGGAACAACGTAGCATGTGCGCTACTGCAACACAATTAAGAAGTTATGGAAACGAGTGCTGGTTGGCGGAAATGAAATGTTGGGAGGCCAAGTTCATGGTCTTCCACCGAAATCGGTACGAGATCATACCATACACTGTCATACACGTACTTGGCCTTGTAGCGCTTTGAAAATTTTGCCAAGTGGCAGAAGTTGGGATTCCGCCACCTCTGCCGGTTATACAGGCACAATTACCTGTAAATGATTCTGCCCCTAGTACTATCTGTCGGCCGACTGTGCCTCATCCATCTTTGTGGCGACGGACTCTGACCAGGCGTGGTCCACCTCACGATGATTTGGGATCAGATGACAATTCGGCATGTCTTTCGATGCGCCATGTATAGCTCGTTCACGTCTAAAACCATCTATTTGCCAGGTGTACCGTGTACGAATACCGTGGCGTCTAATTACAAGCGCTCACACGGCACATTGAAAGGTCCGCCACAACTGTGCAGCAGTGAGCATACACATACACTCCGCTTTGATACGTAACCAAGCACCAAATTTTGTCTCTGCAAATTCATTCTACCGGTATCGTGGTTTGTCAGGTAAAGACCTGCAGCCTGGCACAATATCATATCTTTTTTCGGATTTGTATTAATTGTGTTTATCAGTTAGGACTTTCAGGCCCGCACGAGGAGAACGTCCGAGTCAGATAGGCTACGGCCCGACTTCAGAGCATACTCTGCGCTAAATATCATTTCAATAACTTAGAACAAGCCATAACCTCCGATCGTTGCACGCAGTTTTCAGAGGTATTGTGAGTGTTTATTGAACATTCCAAAAGGGGGCGCGGGTGCACGATATCCGGTATACTCATCGAGGGAAATTTGACGAGTTCATTATCGGTCATCCAGCGAAGAATGACAAATGAAAGCAACTAAAAAAAAGTTCTTTATCTTGGTCTGTGAGTCAAAGTTTCTTCTGTTCCCTACATTTGAGGGCGTTGCCGCCCAGAGATAAGAACAGAAAGATTGGTAAGTAACCAGTGACCACCCAATCTCTTCACTTGAAGCTAATCTATGTATTCTACTGGTGGGGCAAGCAGAAGCAGCGAATCCAATGCATCATCACAAATTTTCATCTCCTTAGTGGAAATCTGTCAGCATTAAATGAACAGATGATGGAGGAATATAGTGCCAACATGGCACTCCTTTGAGAGATAGCGTCCGAGGCTCGGGAGGCCACCGATATCCTACAAACAATTAAAAAAACTCACGGAGCTTGAGGAAGTCGTAAAGGAAAAAGAGAAGAGGTTCTTGCGCTCGTAAGTGTGTGTATCCTCTCCATAGTTATGCCGGGACCGTCACCATGGTTCTGCGTTCGCCGCGAAGAGTGCTAAGCTCCGAGAACCCATAGCGTTCATACTTGAACCCAAGCTCGACTTTCACTCCAATGGGCAAGTCCGTGCGACATCAACCTGCGATCTTCGTGCGTCATTTGTGTGCCGATCTTCGACCAAGCCCAGCAAGAGCGGAAAGGTGCAAGGATGCAACTCTTAGTAGGCGATCTGCAAGATCTCCCGCAACTGATGCGATTCTGGATGATGAGGAGCTGTGTACCCTCATTCCAAACTAGGCTGCCTGTTGTTCTCATGCCTACCTTTTGGCGTCGTAGGACGTGTACAGTTCCCGTTGTGGCTAAATGAGACCACTTGTCGTTTTCAATGTAACCTCTACCAACCCTTCCACTGATGCAAGCGAGTCGGCATACACAACGGATGTTGCAGGATCGTTCGCAATGAGTTTGGCGATGCTTGTAAATACTTCGCTATACACAGCTTTAGTCTCAACCAAAATGGCTGGCACGTCAGACGGTAGTATGTTCGCAATAAAATGAAGGTGCAAAAAATAAAACAACCTTAATGTCGTCGTTATGTCATCCCGGAATAATAGAATAGAAACAGAGTAAGAGTATGACAGAATAGAGGGGACTAGATACACTCGCCCCTGATCTGCGTATCGTCATATGCAGGAGAGTTGATGTCCAGCAGTAAGTGATATCCCGGATTTCCACTGCTACGAGAACTGAGGTATCGCCTATCATACAAGTCGGAACGAAGGTTGCCTGGAGCACGGAACATTGAATGGCTAAGAGTGTACCGATTCACGGCCGGCATTCTGAGACATATCAAGACCTGAATGGAGGCTCAGTGGGGGGAACACCCAGTTCTGGGAAGTCATTGGGTCTTGAAATCCTTTTGGGTTCCCAGTCTTGCTCTCCAGCAGCACTTAGTTTCTGATACGTTCACACTAGTAAGATCTTGAGAGACGTGCTTCACGAAAACTCACATAATATTCCTCCCTGATGTCAAACTTTTTCTTCTTGCGATCAAGACTTAGAGCTTGCTCGCTGCTCATCTATGAGAGATTAAGAATATGGTAAGAGCTCCCATGATGAAGTCAAACCTGCTTGACTTTCTGGTCCTGTAGGTCATATCGAGTTTGCGTGAAAGTCTGAAGACCAAACGAGGCCCCAATTATGATGAGAAGAAAGGGAACACCGAACAGTGCAGGATGTCGCTTCAACCTTGAATGGAGCGGTGACGGATTGATGGGCTTTGAAGAAAATGGCATATGATGTTCGGCCTTGTGGTGGTACTAGTAGTGGACACTGGACAAGAACTGACTGCCTTTTCCGGATGATTCAGATTTATCCGAAGTTGTCCGAAAATTATATCATTAATCTCATTTCTTTTCCACATCGCAGCTCTTGCCAACTGGCTGAACCCGTATCACAGAAGCTCCTTTGTCCATGAGCGGTATGTCAGTCTTTTCAGTACCGCCGATCTTTGATCACCGACTCTGTCGCAGTAACCGTCGTTCTTGGTTCGCAATGGGGAGATGAAGGCAAAGGCAAGCTGGTCGATATCCTATCGGCTGACTTCGACATCTGCGCGCGATGCGCAGGTGGCAATAATGCCGGACACACAATCGTCGTGCCCGTTGGACCGGAAAAGGTAAAGACCACCTTTGCTTTCCATCTTCTCCCAAGCGGTTCGTGATCAGTTCTTATGATCCTTTGCATGTCATTGATCTATCCATTTGGTAGGTCTGGTAAACCCGACGTGTGTGGGCCTGATTGGTTCTGGAGTTGTTGTCCATGTGCCTTCCTTTTTTGAAGAACTCGATGCCTTGGAGAAGCAAGGTCGGGTTCAATATGGTTGAATGTGCTCTGGCGATGACATGATTACCCAGGCCTGAACTGCTCGAATAGAATATTTCTTTCAGATAGAGCTCATCTCGTGTTCGATTTCCACCAAATTGTAGATGGCCTGAAGGAAGTGGAGCTCGGTGGTTCCAGGTATGAACCTTCATGTGATTCTTCATACAATTCTTATCATTAACAAACTTGCAGCGTCGGAACCACGAAGAAAGGCATAGGCCCGGCTTACTCCGGGAAAGCCTCTCGTTCGGGCCTCCGAGTGCATCACCTTTTTAATCATGATACCTTTGCGCAAAAGTTTCGCAAGATCGTGGAGGGTCGTTTCAAGCGTTATGGCCATTTTGAATATGATACAGAGGGCGAGATTGCGCGCTATAAGGTCGCATCTCATGTTTTACCCGTTTAATATCATCACTGAACATGACGTAGGTTCTTGCACAGCGACTCAAACCTTTCGTTGTGGATAGCGTAGAGTATATTCATGGCGCGCTGGCTGCGCGTAAGAAGGTCCTCGTTGAAGGTGCAAATGCGCTCATGCTTGACCTGGATTTCGGGACGTATCCCTACGTCACCTCATCGTCCACTACAATTGGCGGTGTATGTACTGGTCTTGGCATACCTCCTAAAGCGATTGGACACACCATTGGAGTTATCAAGGCATATACCACTCGGGTTGGAGGAGGACCATTCCCAACTGAGCAGCTTAACGTTGGTCTTCTTGTAACAATACATACTCAAATATTCACGTATTTTCAGGACATCGGTGTCCACTTCCAAGAAGTTGGAATGGAGTATGGCACTACCACAGGACGAAGGAGACGTTGCGGTTGGCTGGATCTCGTCGTCATGAAACATTCAAGCCTCATAAACGGATATGATTCGCTCAACTTGACGAAATTGGATGTCTTGGATGAATTAGAAGACATCAAAATCGGAGTCAAGTACATGATCGACGACAAAGAACTCCAATATTTCCCAGGTGAGTCAATTATCGGACAAAACGAAGCATTGTTCACAATCCATCAGCCGATCTTGATGTTCTGGCCAAAGTCAAAGTGGCCTATGTGACACTTCCTGGGTGGAAGACGCAGATAAGCTCGATAACATCGTTTGATGACCTCCCAGATAACTGCAAGAGTTACGTAGGGTTCATTGAGCATTTCTTGGGTACGCCTATAGAATGGATAGGTGTCGGACCAGGACGTGAAAGCATGTTGAAGAAGACCGGCAGGATATTAGCGTCGAATTAGCAAGTTACGGCTGAACAGAGTATTAGACTATATTAGTAACTTCTTCTCACGCTCATCAGTCCAGTGTGGTTGGTGTGCGTAACCCTGTTTGGTCTCTCCTTCGTCACTCACTGTCACGACGACGGTCACCTTCGCTGAAGACGCCGTAACAAGCGTCACATCCAAGGCTCAGTCACATCCGGACAATGCATGCTATGGACCCAGGGGCTCATCATAATCCATCACAGAGCACCCTCACACCAGTTTCATCTGCCCGTAGACGTTCGCGAGAAAATGAGACGCCCCAACAAAGGCAAAAACGAGAGAAGGCTGCGGAGCGGCAGCGCAGGAAACGCGAGCGTGATCGTACTGTCAATAACATCAATGCAATAATGGCATTTACACAACCCACGGATGCCCAGGCTCTTCCCCAGTCTCAGCCATCTCAGCCACCCACTCCGACTTTTACCGGTCAGGAAATGACGCCTGAGGAACTTTCTAGGCGCGAAAGAGTCAGGGCCGCTGCCCGAGAACGGCAACGTAAACACCGGAGTCTTGTTAAGCAGCGGAAGATGCGGGAATTGGGACTGGATATGCCCAATGATATGATGCAGGGGATGGAAGAGTACAGAGTAAACGGAGACGGCCAGTATCAACAGGTTCTTCCCCATGAGATGTCGCACCAACCGCATCCAATGAACCCGCAAGACCCGTCCTTCCCTCAGGCACCACCTCCACAACTTACCGGCGGACAAAATTTTGCTTCAACGTTACTCCTATCTTTCTCATGCGCACCCCTTCTTAAACAACATCTTCTAAGGACGTTGGCGATCACGAGCGAGGAACTTGCTTCCTTGGAACCAGTCATTGCAGAAGCCTTTGATCAATGGGATCATCAAGTACGAGCCACTGTATTTTCTAGCTGCCGAAATAACTCACCCGATACTAGCGTCGTATGCACTATGCCCAACAAGCTGCAGCCAAAGCTGCAGACGGCTCTATTCCTGGACCCTCGGCTGCCCCATTTCCAAATGTTGATATGGCCGACCCTGGTAGCAGTGGGTTTGGGGAACCTCCTCAGCCCCACCCGAGTGAGTTCCGTGCTCGATTCCATCGCCCTTTAGTGGCACCGTCCCCTTTCCGCAATTTTAATCCGGATACTTCTACAACTGCCACGACTTCTACGCCAACTTCAACCACGACGTCTGGACCTCCTTCAGACCCAATAGATCCAGCTCTCAGCGCCGTGGTGACACCTGCTGACACCAGACAAAAGAGTGTGACAGCTGTAGATCCAGACTTTGGACAGGCTAAAGGAGAGGCGGAAGGGGTGGCAGGAAGATTGGAGAGGTCGTGATCACATACACATATGTAGCCTTTTATCGCATTTCCTATCCCTCACATACTTATACTAGCATCGCACCATAACTGTAGGTTAGTGTACTGGCCTCCTTGATGCCGTAGTATTCTTGTCTCGGTGCCTGACAGTATCATGTGTCTCCATAATACGGAGAACACACTTATTTAAAAGTTTGAACGGTCGGTCCTCAAGCATGAAAGGATATGGTTTTTTTGGGTTTAAACTGTAGGAAAACCACCTGTAAATATATGACAGCAAAATGTACGAATCGTGATACGGAGGAAGAGGACGAGTTCAGAGCTATACAATTCATATTACTATGGCCTTCAACACGATGAGTGTCGCACTCGGGCCTCAGACCTACCTAGAACATATTTTGCAATTTGTTGAAACGCATGATTGATGTCCTCGATTACAATTACTTCAGCGCTTCCAAAGTTCAGAAGCCAACTTGTGGACAGATGACATCACCAGTGCTCTGAGGGCCCACGAAACGTCGGGATATCAACTTTGCAACATTCAGCATCGCAAACTTTGACATGAAATCATACGATGATCTGTTTGGTCACTAAAATCAATGATTATTGATTCAATGGAGATCGGCTTGAAACTCACAGATGATTATACCCTTCAAGTCGGTACTTTTTGCTCTATAATTGCAACCTGCGGCCACTCAAGTACTCACCAGTGACCAATGAAACGTCAAGCACAAATGCAAATGCAAATCGCCTCTCCCATCCTGTAGATAATAATTAATGTGCCCCTGGCAGAACTGCCACTCGACTTGTCAGTGTCATGCCGCCAAAGTAGGAAGGTCGTGTTGAACCAATTGAAGCTCCGACTCAAAAAGGCCGAATTCGAGCGGCGGCGATACGAAATACACAGAAAGCAATTCTTGCAGTTCTAACCTTTGACAACGACCATGGCACTGAGCTTTATAGGGTATGTAGATTTTTACTCGTTTTGCAATTGTTTCTGATTACTACCGCTCAGAAAACCAATTTCTCTCATATCTCATTCTGATGTACGGTATCGAGGAATACTGGCGGGTATTGACCCTGCTGCTTCCACGATCCAACTCTCAAATGGTGAGTTTCACTCTCTGCGGTTGTTCGGTTGGTCTTACATGGCTTCTAGTGTTTTCTATGGGTACAGAGTCGAGAAGGTGAGCCATTGTCCTTGTTCTGACACCGCCAGTTTCTGCCTCGCCTTCTCCTCATGACGCGTAATCTGACATCAAACTCGCGTCAGGCCACCCTCAGAATTCATTCCTCCCGTCCAAGAACCATACCAATACATAATTTTCCGCGCGTCTGAGGTCAAAGACCTTGCAGTTGATGAACCAGCTCCTCCGAGTCTTCGTAGTGTTCACGACGATCCTGCGGTGCTGGGGGTGAGTAACGTTCCCTACCTGAACACCCCATAATAATCTAGTATGGTAGGCGTCTGCTCCAGGAACTCAACCCCAGTATGGTGCATACGGTCCTCAATACCAACAGCCTGTCGCAGCCCAGCCTCCACCGCCACAAGCTCAGGCTCCTGCCTATCCTCAGCCTGTGCCAGTGCAAGATGCGCCAGCTCCCCCGACGATCCCTGTCGTGCAAACGACTGATGCACCAGGTCCTAGCATTGGCCCGAGTCGTGTCAATTCTGTACACACCGCTGCTGCATCAATGGAAACAGTTCAACGCGCTTTGGGAGACTTGCGTGGATCCGGAAATACAGCGCCCGCGCATGGAGGTCGTGGTGGCCGTCGTGGTGGTCATCACGGTCATGGTGGAGAGACAAAAGATATTAAAGTCCCTGCGACGGATTTCGATTTCCAGAGCTCGAACGCCCGGTTCGACAAGACGGCAGTTGCACAAAAGAAGAAGGATAGCGATAATGAGAATGGCGTTCCCTCCGACCGTGACTCGCCGACGGACAAAAAGGATGAGAAAGACGATGTGGCCTATAACCCAACGAAATCATTTTTCGATTCTTTATCGTCTTCAACTCAGGCTGCTCCGCCACCAACACGAGGCACCGGTGGACGGCGAGGTGGTGGAGGCAGAAATCGTAGGGAGGAAGAAAGAGAGCGCAACGTGGCTACATTTGGTGAGCCTGGGGGCGTAGGACTGATGGGCCCGGGCGCTTATGTCGGAGGTTGGGGTGGATATGGACGACGAGGGGGACGTCCAAGGGGGCGTGGTGCGCCTCCTGTCGGGGGCCGTTAGCTTCGCATAATTCTTACTCGCACCAGTCGTCTGTTCATCTTTGCTGTTTCAGGCTAGTAATCACCAGTATCAGTACGGAACCCATACTCGATTCCTGTCGGCGCTATGTATCCTCTAAAGGGGTTCGCATGTACTTTCGCTAATACGTCATGCAACATTCATCTCGTTGCAGAATTCGGGCTTGCTTGTTCCAGACTCCCAATTTCAAGAGTCAACTTGCATTCTAACAAATGTTAAAATCAACTCAAAAGTACCGGCCTCGCACGCGACAGAGTAGTGAATGAGTGGACCTGTAGGTATTCGAGTGATGTTTGATTGTCGAATCGGCTCTATCTTTTAACTGTCATTATTTAGAGATCTTCACATCCTGCCCATAACTCTTGACACCAATCCCGCTCCTTTCTGGGACCCGCACCCTAGCCATACCGTCGTCGCCGGTTTTGGAACAGCGCATCAAGACTGGAAGGCATGTCAGCGCAACGTTGACTCTGAGATGATGACGAGTCTAGGAGTTACAGGTTTAAATGCTGGTGGGTCATTTGTATGGAAACGAGAGTTGCATGGTATTAATCAAAGGGAGATAGAAAACAAAGACCGAATGTGACGAGATGTTATGCTAACGAGTGTAAGTGAATGAATAGCAACAACTTGCGATGTGAGTCCTTGCAAATAACAGCGTCTCGCTTAGTTGGACGCGTGGTGTTGACTCTTCGGCAGGCTCCGAATCGGCACCTTGCTCATCTCCTCGCGCTTGCTAGACTCGTCAGCCCCTGTAGGTAGAGTAGGTGCGGAACAGGCGGTGTTATCAAGCTCCGTGCGCTTGTTAGGTGTGTTAGGCGAGTCGGGCGTGCCGGGAGCGCCAAGGTCCCTAGATTCAGGCCCATTGCTACTGATAGGAAAGTTGGAGTCAAGGTCAAGTTCTGCGCGCTTGTCAACTTCATCAGACGAGTCTGCGTCGGGCAAATCCGAGTTAAGGCGTAGGCCAACTGGGACGTTGATTTGGACGACTGGGATGTTGACTGGGACCTCGAATGGGATGTAGACTGGGAGGTCGACTGGGACGTTAGGCTGGTCAAGTTCTGCGCGCTTGTCAATTTCACCAGGCGAGTCCTCCTCGGGGGAATCCGAGTGACTCGTCAGCGTTGGGTATCATAAGTGGGGTGAGTGGGCTGGGACTACCGACGACCCTAGCGTTTTGATCGAGGTTAGAGGTAAGCACCCCAGGCGGGCGGCCCCACGCCTAGCCAAAGCTACATCGCATATCAGCGCTTCAGCATCGATCTGACTATGTCGAGCAAAACATGAATCCTTACATGCCGTCAACAAATGTGGCGCTGGATAGGCCGCAGCAATGACTACAAAGGCCATGACTGCAATGAAAGAGTGAGAGTTGCATGTTGAGATCAACGAGAGTGACTAATATCAATGTTGGATCTCGTCAGTCATAAGAATTTCCACATCGTTCACAACCACCCGACAAAAACAGAAGTACTTTGGTCTAGAGATGCATTTCGGGTCCGTGTCTCGTTACTTTCGTATTTGGCTGCAGCCTGCCAGTGATAGCCTGTGACTCTATGGCTTCATGAGGTCTAATATAATTGATGCGGACTTGTGTTTCTGGAACACTCTGTGGCGAGCCTATCTACTTCGGCAGAATACCAACAGGGTAAACACTCGATAAATTGTTTGAGTAACGACATGCAGCAGGCCTTTTAGAACCAAAGCTTGCGCGGGTATGGGTTGAGGACATTGTCACTAGTATTGACGTAAGTGATGCGTTCAGGTCACCCACCTGGGAACCGATCTACTTCCGAAGGGGCACTGTACACTCAACTAATAGACACTGGCCCAGACATTTCTTGGTTACAGCTGTGTTGCCAATAATTCAATCACACTATGTATACCAGCTGCAGCGGCGCTAGTACGTTGGATAAAAATATTGAGTCCACGCAACGAGTTTGTATTTACTGTAATATACTAGTAGTACCGCCACAAGAATGGTCAAATCAGTTCATCATTTCGTGCATAACACCAACGTCATAAATAAGCGAAGCGAGAAGAAAGCGAAAAGAAGATGGTCTGGGGTCAATCAAAATGGTTTACGTGCCCTAGTTACTTTAGTATAAGAATGCGTCGCGTCGTTGAACAGCCATCCAAGCTGAAGGATAAAGATAACATTCTTCATGGCTGAGCAGGGCTCACCACACGACTCGACTCTTCCAGTGTTTACGCCCGAAGTTAAGAGAATGGGTGGTCAGAGTCGAGTTTACCTCGGCGATTCACCGTCTCCCTTGTACTCTAGCAGTGCGCGGCGGTCACTGTTCTTACGCGTCGGCGCTGCCTTCTTTGCAGGATTCGTTATATGCCTGGCTGTAGTTGCACAATATGCCTCAAGCCGATCATGCTTGCCATTTTCACCCTTCACTGCTTTACTGCCTACGGACGTGGGAACACCCGAATGGCACCAATACCCTCCGGCCGAGCCCACCAACGGATTTTCCTCTGCGTTTCCATCCAAGTAAGTCTCTCTAGCTACTGCTATTTCTCAAGGCTGGAGCCATAGTCATGTAGTGTTGGCTATCCTGGTCGAACACAAGCAGGTGCCGAGCCTGGCGTAGCTGCTACAGCTCCTGCCTATCCTTTGCATTCTAATGTAGCGCACCTTGTACCCCCTACGCGTTTTTCCAAGGACAACACGAAGGTCACAACGAAGGACTTCAATATTTTCCGTAGCTGGGGAAGCTCATCTCCCTGGTACTCCATCCCACGTGGAAAATTCGGTGTAGATTCTAGTCCAGAAGCCCCCGACACCTGTAACATCACTGGCGTGCATCTTCTATATCGACACGGTGCGCGATACCCTGCTGACTATTGTGAGTTGTCCACATCTAGATTTTGAAGTAGTTTCCGAGAGAGGGTTTGCGCAATAGCTAGCGGTAGTGGGCCGAGTGGATTTGCCTCCAGGTTAAACAAGAATGCAGAAAATGTCACCGTTACTGGGCCTCTTTCATTTTTGGACAACTGGTGAGGTTACCGACAAAATTCACAAGGTTGCCGATATCTGACCCCATCCACAGGACGTACAAGCTAGGAAGCGAAGGTAACTGTCATATATCATCGCAATGCGCTCCAAGGCTCAATTATTGTCAGGACTAACACCTTTCGGGAGGTCTCAATTGTGTAAGGGAATCATCATCTCGCGTGGCAGCAGATCGTGATATTTATATAGTCGATCTCGGCGTGTCAATGCGCATGAGATACGGGTTTCTTCTGAAGGTAATTTTTTTATGTTTCCCTGCTTTATTCTTCAATTTGACCATGTCATTCAGAATTTCACTGAAACGCATTCCTTGCCCGTGTTCAGAACAGACTCCCAGTAAGTATTTCAAGGGTCGATAATACACATTCTGAAGATGATGTATAAGAACCCGGATGCTGGACTCTGCGCATAACTTTGCTCTCGGATTTTTTGGTTACCCTCTCGAGGGCCAGTACCAACAAGAGATCATGATTGAAGCCAAGGGTGTAAGTCATTTCAACCACTCTAAGATACTCGATTGGTAATATGAGCATGTCAGATCAACAATACTCTCGCCCCATATCGATCTTGCCCCAATAATGACATTCCAAGTATCGGCTACCGCGGCTCACCACTTACTGATGCATGGAATGCAGTGTATCTCAAAGATACCGTCCCTCGTTTGCAACGATATGTTGATGGGTTTGAATTGGATGTCCGAGATGTTTATGCCATGCAAGAATTGTGCGCCTATGAGACGGTCGCTCTTGGTTATTCCAAGTTCTGCGAACTCTTCACGGAGAAGGAGTGGGAAGGCTTTGATTATTCGTAAGAATCCTCTTCTATGCAGTTTGCACGCCGCTGATTTTAACCAGATCCGATATTCACTATTGGTGCGTTCTCTCCTTCACTTGCCACCCCGAATTGAAGTCTGATTGAAAAAAATATATATAGGTACAGTGTAGCTTGGGGCTCACCTATAGCGAGGGCACAAGGAATTGGCTATGTGCAAGAGCTTGTGTCTCGTCTCACTCAAACGCCGATTGAAACACACAATAGTTCCACTAATGCGACACTTCATAACGCTGTCACTTTCCCCCTTGGACACAGCCTTTATGTGGACGCAACACATGAAACTGTAGTATTAAATGGTCAGCTCGTTGATGAACCTGAACTTGGAAAGCACCCTGATTTTTGTTCATGGACAGTTCTTGCTGCATTGAATATTTCGAGCTTTGCGGCGATGGGACAATTGCCTACTGATCATATACCAAAACGGCGCACGTTTAGGTCAACGGAGCTTGCTCCATTTGCAACCAATATACAGTTCCAGCGTGAGTAATCTCCCAATTCTTCAAAACTCCACTTCATTCTATTTGTCCTCGCAG
This sequence comes from Suillus hirtellus, assembly GCA_016695485.1. Classification (NCBI taxonomy): domain Eukaryota; kingdom Fungi; phylum Basidiomycota; class Agaricomycetes; order Boletales; family Suillaceae; genus Suillus; species Suillus hirtellus. The sequence continues at coordinate 110,640 of MU172347.1, forward strand.
TTCTGTCATGCTCCACGGAGCCTGACCCACAAATTCGTGTGATCGTTAATGATGGTGTTGTGCCGCTGGAAAATCTACATGGGTGTCAATACCATCCAGATGGGATGTGTTCGATTCATGCTTTTGCCGACGCGCAGAAAGAGAACATTCGGAGTACGGACTGGAACTTCGTTTGTAACACCAACTTGACATTCCCCGATGGATGGAAGACCACCACGGGCTACCCTGTTTAGATTCGATGCTCAGTCATTATGGTGCTATGGATGTTGTCGATAGTAATTCGCCAAAGAGCGATACCCGTGAATCTCATATGGATTACATATCAACAAACGTTCGCGAGAGTTCTCAAATCCTTGTGCGAAACACACGATGACACAACAGATGCCCCATCATCTGCACGCTCTTGATCTACAATTATCAAGATAAGACCTCATCGTCGCAATAGGTCAGTTCCGCAAAAATGCAACCTGAGTATACGCTCTTTCAGGAACATTCCGCAGTTTATGCAATACCTCATGTGGTGATTCAGAGGCTAGCGCGCATCAACGCAAACGCAAATGTCATAGTAGGAAATGCATTGGTGAAACATGTACCGGGGAGGAAAAATGATCTGATGAACTGAGGATTAGGCTGAGTCGCATCCCGTGGGGGCAATATTCTCGCTCAAATGTTTGTAATGTGGGTGGTGATCTCACTGTCTCCACGAAACGGCTGCGTGTCTTGAGAGTCATGAAACAAAGGGGTATTCTATAACTGTTAGCCCTCAAACAATTCAGTACAAGCCAATCGCAGTCGGAAAATGATTAGTCTGTTGAATTACATATGTATCATCCGTGTATACTGATGTTATACGGACATTACTTATACATCCGCCACTGAAACAGAGATATCTGTATCACGTTGTTCCTTCTTCTCCGCACTCTTCAGGCTGAGTCCTCGCTAGCTTTCGGAGACGATCGTGGCCGTGTTTCAGCACCATGGGACCAAACAGCAGTCCTTGCTGGCTCTGAGACATGGTGAATGGTTTCAAGTTTTGGCAGTGAACGTTTGAACACTATTAGGGACATGTCGAAATCATGTGGATGCCCTGACTCAGAACCCGGATGGATATTTACGGAAAACTGATGTGGCTGTGCTATGCCGCATAACTTATCTGGCTTTCCTCACCTAGTAATGCAAGCTTCCTTGACTGTGAACATGATGTCCATCACTCGACGCGCAAGAAATCTTTCAGTTTTGGACAGAAGCTCTGGGGGAGCTATATCAAGGGGTTATGCGACAGTAACCAAGTTCCCGCGACCCCCTCCTCCTACCGAAGAACCTCATGTTGAAACGTTCTCTGCACCTTCGAAACCAAGGCTATATTATACTAGACCTCCTCTTAAGGCTGACCTTCCTCGCATTCAGGTTTGCGCTTTGCGTCTACGTGCACGCATTCCACTTATGCGACAATACAGAAACGTTGGCCGTTCATTCTTGCATTCGCCACCCTCGGGGTTTCCGCTTGGGCTGCATTTTTACTCTTCGCGACTAACCAAGAGAAACTGTCGAGCTCTGTTGTAAAGCATATTATGCAGACGGTTAGGGATAATGAAGAACTGAAGGATATGCTGGGAGATGCAATCCGACCTGAACCTGCCTGGTACTTGAATGGCGACCCTTGGATAAATGGCTCGGTAAGTGCAATCAGTTATCGCAGCATTCACTTCATCTCAATCTCTTCGCTTAGATCAATCTTCCACAAGGCAATGTGGACCTAAGTTTCCGTCTAAAGGGTCACCAGGGCTCCGGTACTCTTTATTTTACCAGTATTCGGAAAGGCAAAGGACAACCGTTCACTCCACGTGAGTTCCTATGCGATTCCCTTTCAGATCCCTGACGTTTAGTATGGCTCTAATTAGTGAGGTTTCGTGTCATCGGGGATGATAAAAGGGTTGTGAATTTATTCCCCCATACTTCAAGTTCGACCATGAGTGCCGAGTGTTCGTAACACTTGTCGTTCCCCGACATGGATTATTTGAACCACATCCTCAAGAAAGTTTGGCTACGTTTCTTGCAGCGTACGTCGGTGGTATAAAATCGCCGTCTATCATTGCAGAACATACAAGTAATCATTAGCCTTGCTGGGGGTCCCCTAAGATGCCCTTAATACAACCTCAATAACGTGTCATTCAAAAGCGTTAGCTGGCCCATGCATCTCGACTTTTACCTGAACTCGAGGTGTCAAATATTCATCTCACCTGAGGAATTCTCTTGAAGGTCTGTCAAACATTATGATTTTCCATTTGACTGTCGTACCTGCTGTTCATAGTGATTACGATCATAGACTGCACTTTGAGTTTATTGCCTTACACACCGTCCCTCCGAAGGTCGTCGATCTTTCTCGAAAATCTTGTTTCCGCTTCCTCGCCTCGAACTTGTTGTCATCAACTTATCATAGTACTCTTCTGTGGAAGTGCTGACAACAGTTTCCTTCCACAGTAAATCATGTAATGGGACGATTATGATACCCCTGGACTGACGTGAACCCATCAGTTTCTCTGGTGTAGCCGCCGCGTCAGTGATCGACTGTAGTCCCACACAAGGACCGAGAATTGTCGTGCTACCAATTCATGGGGATATTCTTGGTGCCAGGCCCATCTGAGGACGTTAGACATCTGTATGACTGTGATATACAGGTTCTATGCGATATAAGTACAGGTTTTATAATCTATTTTGCACTGTACGGAAGTGACTATCATTGTTACCTAACATAATCCCATTTTCCGGCATCTTAAATTCTATGAGGGCTATCCTTGATGGTCCAGTAAGTCTCAAGTAAAAGCTTGCGCTTGGACGTTATATAAATGAGCATACTCTCCCTGATGCTTCAACAGTTCTTGGTGCGTGCCCATCTCAGCCACACTTCCTCCCTTCATACACCTAGATTCATCGTTCGCATCAGAACGCGAGTCGATGATGAAAAAGGGATACGCACAAGATGAGATCAGCAAACTTGGTGAGATGCGCAAAACGGTGCGTGACGAATATCATGGTTCTTCCTTTGCGCGCCTCCCTGAGCTGCTTGAATAGTTCGTATTCGCCTCCTGGGTCAAGAGCGGAGCTTGGCTCGTCGACTATCACAAACTTGATGTCCTCGGAAAGCATACGCATAAACGTCCGGGAGCTGCGCGAGTTAATTAAACGTCAATGACGCAGGATGAGTGGACTCACGCAACTAGTCTTTGTTTCTCTCCGCCTAAGCATTGTTAGTACACGCACCATCCTAGCGAGTGAGACGTACCAGACACGTTTATTGTTTTCTCCATCTTCTCGTACTCCTTCTTTAGGACCTCGTTCCCCCTCCCTGTATAGCTAAGATGGGCGGTCTTGACAGGTTCGAGGACAGTGTCATATCCGTCGGTGAAGTTCTTAATAACGTCCTGAGCACCAGCTAACTTCGCTGCTTGAGCAATCTTGTCGAGATTTGTTACAGATGATGGTGACCCGATCCCGATGTTCTCGCTCATTGAGAGCGGGAATAAGGTGTGCTCCTGCGTCAGACTAGCTGTCACAGACCGCAAGTCTGCAATTCGATAGTCTTCGATGGGATTTCCATCGATTAAGACAGTGCCTGAGGTAGTGTCGTAGTAGCGAGTCAAGAGCTTGAGTATGGTCGATTTTCCTGAGCCGTTTGCGCCGACGATAACCACCAATTGACCTGCTTTTATCGAAAAACAAACATCCTTCAATGCATCTCTTTCAGACTTGGCGCCCGGATAGTTAAACAATACGTTTCTGTCGATGAAAATATAAAGAAGAGCAACTGCGCAAAACCCGAAATTCGTACCGAACTTCTAACGAGAGACCCGAGGAACCAGCTGCCGGTGAGTACGGCATACAGCCATCTTTCATCTTGTTCTTGAGATCGAGAAGTCTGTAGAAATTCTTCAAGCCAGCCAATTCAGTCGGATAAAGGCTAATGATGTGCTTGGCGAAGGAAAATGTGTATCGAAGACGTGTGGCAGCTTGTTCTAGCATAGCTAGCTGAACGACAGATACCTGACTTGGATTCATGAGGGCCAACAGCCCGATATAGAGCTGGCAACACATCAGAAACATGGGCGTATAAAATTGCATAAACCTACCATGGGTCCGTCATTGCAGAGGTTCGAGAACATACTAGGCAGAGCGGTCGTTGATCTTTTCCACAGATCCTCGACGTCTCCGTTAGGTATGTGACTAAGTGCATCGTGCACCTTCTGGTACTCTAAGAGTTATGTGAGTGAATTTGAAATTCAAAGATACTCAACACACAACCATTTAAAAGATAACCTGATAAGTTACCTCCCATCACCTCAGCTTTGTATGTATGTTTTGCAAGTGAGGTCAAGGCCTCTTGCCGCAAATAGTCGTCATTGACTGCCTGTTTCACGTAAGCTACGAATGTCAGGTCGATCAAATGAAATAAACAGGAGCACAAACCTTTGCTCCAGAGTTCATTGTCCCACATATTGTCCAATATCAGGGGCAAAAAACACATTACGATGGAGGCAAGTCCAGCACTTGCAAATTCGGAGCCTAGAAGATGCAGCAATAACCGCAATTGGAGTAGAAACGAAATGATCTCCTTTCCAAGATCGATTAATCGTACAAGGCAGTAAAACACTTGCTTAGTGTTGACTGTGAGACCCGCCTCGTTATCTTTTACATACCTGACTTGAGCTCGTCATCCTACGAATCATATGACCAGCACCAACCTTGGGACGCCTCGATGTCACGAGCAAGATTTGCTAACAAGGCATTTCAGTAGCGTTGAGATGAAGATCAAGGTGCGAATACCTCGCAGTAACCACTCTTGAAATCGGTAACAGACGAGCATGCGGTATTGATCCTTTACACCATTGCTATTGCCACCTCCAATTAACGTGATTCGGCCAAATCCGATGAAATCTTACGAAGCCCACTGCACAAATCCGCTGAACGCGGAGCATGAAGCTCGAGCGATGATGGCTATACATAGATCTTTGTCGAGACTCGTGTGAATCTTGCCTTCCAGAACAGAGCGTTGGATCTTCGGGAACGGTGAATATATGCGAGTCATAAGTTAAGAAGAATTCACCCACAAGAAGTAAAAGGCGGTTTGAGAAATAGAGGGACAGTGGGTCCTCAATCGCATACCAGAGATTCGTAACCATCAGGAGCCAAAACAACTTTGGACTGACGGAGTGAAAATCCTTGTATGCGCGAGTCAAGAGGGGGACATGCGTCGATACAAGATCCCATTGAAGATTGGGAAGCCTGAATGATGACGATTCGTCAGCGGCGATCAGTATGCGCCATACCCCAAGCCTTCGCTCGAGAAACGGCGTTCTCTCTTTCTGTGTGCCAGTTCGAGGTAGGATACGTCGAGCCCAAGGGAAGTTGAGCATGATTCGATGGAAACCACTAGCAGGATGAGATGCTACAGGATCAAAATAGCATGGCTTTAATACTAGCTATTAGTATTAGGCGGACAGCCCGTGACAGGGTGGATCCGATGAAAATACAGCAATTTTAACGCATGTCCAGTGGCGGAGTTGAGTCATGAAGAGCGCTTGGCGCTTAGGCTCTGTATGATCTGACAGGTATCTCTCATGAACCTGTCGGAAATGTTTGATCACCGATTGAGATCAAGGCGAGACGTACGTTAACATTCAACGTTGATCATCAATCTCCATGCAAAACTCAACTTTGAATGGCAAATGGCGGAACGTGCTCTCAGGCTGAGGCAGGTCCAGTCTTATGTAATACAAGCTTTATCATCGGAGCGCTGGAATATGACTATGTCTACTGCGATCTGGGTCTCCCAGACAAGCGCGGACACTGCTATTAATCCTACACAGCAAGTATATGTACTCCGTTTCCCGACAATCTGGCCACCTGCTAGTCCGGAATACCAAAGTCGCCTTTTTCCGAAAGCGCCAGGTTGTCGACTCGGTCATATTCTAGAAACCCCTAGAATAGGCAGAACCAGCCCAATCACACGCCATCAACATTTCACGCTCATCCAAGGACTGCATGGCATGTCGAACACAGATTTCACCACAGGATCTCTCTACATCGCAGGATTAGTACAAGCACGCGCTTCATACGTCTGGTTCATCATCCCCACCTGCCACGCTCAGGCTGCCTCGTTCACATCCGCATTGATCGACGTGCTGCCCGTCTGAATTTACCATTGCAAAGTTCAGTACACTGAGGGTGACGTGTTCAGATGATAGGTTTTAAAAACGTCTCCCGTAGGTGCTGTGCGCAAGTCGTACAAAGTTGCATGATATGGAACCTGTAGTGTTGAGCCGTTGCAAGACGAATCCGTGCGTTTTTCGGAGGGGAACAAGGTATATGCCAGGAGGAATATTTTCCCGACATCGCTGTGTCTCAGTGAATGATTGCCGGTCAAGTGATGATATAACCAGTGTCTTCTGGTATTGGGGAGACTTTGGGAATACTATCCTGCATTTAAACATATGCAAAAGGCCGTGACATAGGATAACCCGGCGATACGGCTGGATAACGCATACACGTGCATCAGAAAAAGGAACAATCAGAAAACACGCACCCTCTTTAGCGATTGACTCGAGCGCCTCGAGGCGGGCGTGATCTGGAAATCAAGATTTGAAGATACTAGTAGTACTAGGACCGATCGGTGACATGTACACTAACGATTAGGGCGGCAGGGCGCAATCGTATAGACGTGCAAGAGATTTAAATGATGTTGTACTGTGATGAAATGCAAGGGACGCAAATTGAAAAAAAAAATGTACGAGATGATAGATCAAAGGGCCGGAACACGGGTACGCATGAAAGATAGAACCCGGCCCTTTACCTAAAGTAGGTTTTCATAATCTTGATAACCGTAGTGCCGATACCCACGCCTAGAGCCATGATAATCTGCAGTAAGTGATGATTAGTGAGAAATAATCAGACGAGATAGGCGCCGATGATCAAAAGGATAAGAGGGATCGTGAAAGAGATCAAAAATGGACGCACAGGAGCTGGTATCGCGCTCTTGACTCAAACCCGCAACAGTACCAAGGTTAATATATCCCTCTGACACTGATGCCTTTCCCTTCCCGGAGGCCTGCCCACCCGTGCTAACGTTGACCCATGGGGAACGGCAGAAGACACAAGTAATGTTGCGTCCACAGGATTTGGCCCCTACGTCAATGCATCAGTCTCATATTTCAATAGTAGCAAGTATATGGCGTGTACATTGTGTGAAGCACTCCTTGTGCACGGCATTCGCACAAGTCTCGCACCAGATGAGGGTATTCTCGTCTGCGCCGTGCATGCTCTCGTAGCAGATGGGGCAGTTGTCCTCTGAGCCAGGCGCACGGCGTTTTTTCACAGGCTCAGATTCTTCAGAGGGGTTAGTAGTAGCCTTGCCAGTTGCGCGTGCATATGCATCCCGGACACGTTGATTGGTAACGGAGTTGGGTGCCGGAGGCGCATGCGCAAATATTTCTTGAAGTTCGGAGGTAAGAAGTGCTCTATAGGGTGATAATTGAGTAATCAAAGCTGTATCGACATGAGGTACTGACTTTTGGTACCACAAGCCGGAGCTCTGGCTGACTTGAAGGACTATAGCGGAAGTTCAGTCGTTTGCATGGTGGAAATAGAACTGCGATCACCTTTCAAAAAGATGAACAACTTAACGTAAGATGATTAGATATGGAGGTGATACGAAGTAAGAGCGGCTTTACTATGTGCTTGCAGTGATTACCCTTGTTGGCATCTGGACCTATCAAACGCCGAGAGTCAGGGGCTAATTGAAAGCGAAAGAAAACGCGACATGCAGTTGCAGGATGGTGTTTTATCGATGACAACAGTATACACCTATGTTGATGTAAGCGTGTTAAGCGACCAAATAGAAGAGTACTCACATTCCCTGTAGAGCCTAACACGCTAAACTCCTCACGTAGCTCGTCGCCGGTACGCTTTCGGTCGACCATGAAAAATCTTGGTCATGAATGATGACATGTTCTACCGAAATACAGGAGAAATACGTTACCTTTGGGACATGACCCTATCTACGCGATCAAGAATATTCTGCGGACACTTCTTCTTGAACATTGCACCGCGTTTCTCTGGCGCAGGCTCATTAGGGTCTTTCTTCTTCCTTTGTTTCTTGACGGGAGGTGGTAGGGCCTCTTGAGCTGGGGGCTGAGGCTCCACGTGAGGGTGCGTGGATTGGGGATACGGGTAGCTGTAGTTGTATGAAGAATATGGAACTGATGGCATCGTCATCACAGAAGTAGTAGGGGGGGTGTATGAATAGCTATAAGGAGCCTTGCTGTCAAAGGTAGAACTATAAGACATTAGATTCGGATCGGGGCCTTTGATGGTAGTGTTGACCCTGAAAGTAGTGGAAGATGACGCGGGAATGCATGCTGGGGCTGTCCTCTTGTACATTGGGTCAGGCCCACTAAGATCAGCATAATCCCAGTCTTCAGATTCGCGCCGTCGTTTTTTCGCATTTGTCGGCATGTTGGATGTAGAAGCTGGAGAAAAGGGGAAGGATGATCTTATGGACGAGCGCAGGTCGAGCGCAGTCTCAAAAACTTGGGCAGCTGATACTGTTGGGGTGAAACTAGTATAAAAGCGGGACCACCTCGTCGGGGTGTGAACCAAGCATGCACAAATAAAAGCGGCTACCGTCACTTACTGCAGATCTTGTTCAAGTTGGTTGGTGGCAGCCGTATCAAGTTGATCGGTACCAAGTACTGCTCAGGTGGTCGTTGTTACCGCCTTCCATATCTTCATGTCCAAGCTCTTAGCTGGTGTGCATCCCTTTCCCTGGAACTTTGACTCAAACGCATTTATGTAAATTCTGGTATGCTCCAAATCATTGACGTACTAGTGGTCATGGTATGCCTTCAGTCAGGAAATTTTATTATTTTCAAGGCCCGCCTGCCGCTCTCACCGCAACCTGACGGCATGTTTCTGGATGCTGTTCAATATCGTTCATCTCCAACTTCCGAGTCCAGAATTCAGAAACACTGGTACAACATTTGTCCGACAGATCAACCAATCACGCTGGCGCAATGCATCAATTTCGAATCTTCAAGTTCGTCACTGAGCGCTTCTTCAACCGTAAGAAACCAACAAGAGTCACCTGTCCTGAATGCTTTCGCTTGAACGCACGGGTAACCGCAGGCCCTCCATGAGGTTTGGTGTGGAAATTCGGTTGATCACGATATGGGCGCTTGCACGGGCATGTTCCTGATACGAATCACCCTGCATAGCCATGTCACATTTCCAATCACATTTTGGATACCAGAGTGACGTCGCAAGCGTGCTGCTACCTCGTCATTTTGGAGTATTCAGCCAACCTGTTGATCTGCTTGATCATCTCCTACGATATTTGAAATTATATGACACTCGAAATCCTCATGACATAACATAACATGCTATTAATAGTTCAGGCTGTCAAACAATGATGGGTGCTTCCAACTACAGGTCACATACATAATAATCCTCATTGCAGACATGTAGATGCCAGTTGATCCTATTTGCTCCCACCACACCTCCTACTTCCATTGCACCAAAACATGCATGTCCACCTATCTTTCCCACTTACTAGATGGATGAAAACAATCCTCCTTGCAAGAAACACTGGGGGTGAACAAAGCCAAGTCAATCAAACCCTCATTTGGTAGAGCAGAGAGGCAGGATGACAGCCAGTCATGATGTATGAACTTTCATATTAGCATCTACATTATATCTAATTGTTACAGCCGTCATCTCTCTTGCCTTCAAGGAATGGGTCTCATGAAAGACATTCGGGGTCAGTTTTCAAGATCATTGGCAAAGTGACCAAGCGCTTCACTCGAAGTGCTTGACAATCCCCCAACCCTGAACCCATGGCTGCAAGTTCAAGCCTGCAGGACACCCAACCTGTTCAGTCAACTGAGGTAAGTGTAATCCAAAATCTGAGTGTGTCCCTTGTGCTATGATTAGTACTAATTGCTTTTGCAGGATCTCACCCCTCCTACTGTCGAAAAAAAAATTGGGCAGTCTTCCAATTCAGGAATTGTAGAAGTGAGTTTGACCAATGAAGTTTGATATAATTTTATCCATCCCTTTTGACAATGTCCTGATGTCTACACTCAGGTCAAAGATCTTGACCCAAAGGTTGTGCACGAAAGCATCACCAATGCTAACAAAGGTCTTGCAGACACCAGCCAGGTCCCACCAATAGTCCAAGATGCTTCTTCCATGACCAACAACCTGCCATCTTTTTCTGATACAATTGATATGTTCTCTGTGTTGCTCAAACCCTTGAAGGCATTCAATTCCCTCTGGTTCAGACAATGAGATGATTTGGCAAGGCATCAGTTGCTACCTTTCAAAGCTGCACTGGCTCCATCCAATCTTGCCAGATGGACATCACATCATGTCTGGTTCAGAAGACAAGACAGTTTGAGTGTGGGATATATAGACTGGTGAGGCATTAGTTGCCCCTCTTGAAAGGCACACTAAATCTGTTAAGTCAGTTGCAATCTTGTTGGACAGGGAGTGCATTGTGTCTGGTTCAGATGATGTGAGCATTTAGGTGTGGGATATTGGGACTGGTGAGGTTGTGGGTGTGCCTCTTCAAGGTCACACTAGTGCAGTCTGCTCTACTGCAATCTTGCCCGATGGACATTGTGTTGTTTCAGGTTCACAGGACAACACAGTCCGGGTGTGGGATGTAGCAACTGGCAAGGCATTTGGTACTCCTCTTAAAGGTCACACTAACTGGGTTCAGTCCATCACAATCTCGCCGGATGGAAATTGCGTAGTATCTGGTTCAGCTAATAGGACAATCATGATGTGGGATAGTGAGACAGTGGGCGATCCTCTTGAAGGACATTCAGACTGGGTTTGGTCTGTCACAGTGTCACTGGATGCAAAATTTGTTGTGTCTAGTTCAGATGACACAACTATCTGTGTGTGGGATATTGGGACTGGCAAGACATTGGGTACCCCTCTGTGAGGGCACACCAGCTATGTTCATGCTGTTGTGATCTCATGAAATGGGCACCACATTGTGTCCAGTTCAGATGACAAGACGATCTGGGTGTGGGATATGAAGACTGGCCAGGGAGTGGGTCCCACTTTCCAAGGGCATACCAGAAGCATTTGGTCTGTCACAATCTCACCCAATGTCAAGTGCATTGTATCTGGTTCAGAAGACAAAACCATTTGGGTCTAGGAGATAGAATTTCTTAACCAACCCCACCCTTCCAAAGTGCCTGCGATATGCTTTTCACCTAACCCATCCTATGCTCTTTATTCTGCCTCCTTCTTTCTCCAGGATTCCTCAACCCCAGTCTTTGTTGCTGTGAATGAGGATGGATGGGTTGTAGGTCCTGACAGAAGCCTTCTTCTCTGGATCTTACCCATTTTGCACTGGGGGGTGTATGCCCCAGGCAACTAGTGATGTCTCAGCTCCAAGCTGCATTTTTCAGAAAATGAGCATAACATGCTGAATAAAATTTCTAAATTCATGAAAATATTTATGGACATAGATTGAGCCAAAAGCCAGGAGACATCTAAGAAGAATTTGTACTGTGATGCATCATTGTCTTGCTATGAAGCAGCTCAGCAAATGGCTCAAAATCCAAGCCATTTGCTGAGCTGCTTCATAGCAAGACAATGATGCATCACAGTACAAATTCCTCTTAGATGCCTCCCAGCTTTGGCTCAATCTATGTCCATAAATATTTTCATGAATTTAGAAATTTTATTCAGCATGTTATGCTCATTTTCTGAAAAATGCAGCTTGGAGCTGAGACATCACTACAGGCAACATGCTGGTGATACATGATAGTCCCTCACAAATCGACTTGAGTCATCTCACACATGGTATGTCTTGGCACACGTGTCAGGACCAGCAGGCCACTTTATCTTTGTTATGATACCCTTGTATGTCATGTCGCACACTACACATGATTCGTACCATACATGTTTGTATTCAGGGCTTATTCAGTTCCCTTTGTTGCATACAAATTCATTTTTGCTAATACACAATATGTTTTCTATGATACTCCGATTTGTACCAAAGCACAGCCATACATTATGTTGTCTCCACTATCGCTGACTTATGTCAAGCATTTTACAGGCAGGCTGCAGCTTCGTCGTGGCAAGGTGTGCTAGTGAATCTTGCCATGACCAATTTCACAAAGTCCTGGTAAAGCCAGCAAGGCCAAATTTTGAAAAAATCGTACTCTAAGTTTGTATGTAACATACTGTATGTTAGTTAATTACATATGTATCATTTTTGTATACCATTGACTTCACGACAATCTCATACGAACACTACTTATACATCCACCGCTGTAACATAGATATCAGCATCATGTTCCTTCCTCTCCGATAGAGAATCTTCGTCTCTGATGGCTGGTGTGTTGGATACGGGTCCAGTGTACCAATGTACGCCTCCGTAAACCGGGAGATAATACCAGGAAATCGCCAAAAACATGAACCCTCCAAGTACCACGACTGTATAGTTCATCTCCTGTACCGTTGTTTGTGGGGTCGCGGGAAAGAAGAAAACAAAGCTCATGAAGCTCATCCACACCACAGCGATCAAAGAGACCGGAAAGCTCTGCACAGACATATATTAGTTCAAGAATACATTACGCCGATTGACCTACCAGTTTCCCCAGGTAAAACGGACCGGGTTTAAAATCATTCTTGAACACAAAGCGGTTCGTGATCGGCGTTATGTAGGCGATATACGACGCGGTGACAGCGATTGTAAATACTGCATCGATGGCTTGGATGCTTACGAACGACAAAAGTCCGATAGCCAGAGAGCAGATGATTTCGAACCAAACTGTGTTGACGGGTGTTCCTGTGTAGCGATTGATCCGGTACAAATACCGTGAAAAAGGCAGGGCTCCATCACGAGCAAATGCAAACGTTTGGCGAGAGCCGACCAGGAGGCAGTTCGATGCTACCATGTACCTGCTCTATGGTTAGGCTGGGAATACGCTACAAGGCACTGAAACTTACTCCGCTATAATTATGAGACACCATATAGCCAGGGCCTTTCGTTGCCCGAGCGAATTGAATAATATTTGTGCCATGGGCTGGCCAATAGGGCTGCTTAAGACGCCGGCGACATCAGTGCCCATGCAAAATGCAAGGGAGATGTTGATTCCTGGATCAGAATATGTCACCGAGATCAGAGTGACATGTCATTCCACATACCCAAACCAAGGACGGCTGATACAATAATGGAACTGACCTGACTGAGATGAATACAGCAATTGGTCATTTTTGATGTTACTTACTATTGCCCATGGTATCGCCACAGTGGCATTTGAGGCCTCTTCGCTCATATGGACGCTAGCATCGTATCCCCCTAGTAGATCAAAGATGGTCATGGAGCAATCATTCGAGAGAATATGGTCTAACCTATTGTATACAGAGGAGCCATTAAGCTCAAAACAAATGCGAATCCAGAAGGCCAGCCGGCCACTATAACTGATTGTGAGCTGCGAGCGAAATTGGACGATAATACGTACAGTTAGTGAATTCTCCTAGCGCAAAATTTGCGGTATTTCGATAATCTGGTGGCGTTGCGATGGGAAGCGCGATGATGATTATGAAGCAAAGGCTATTGAAGGAGTTGAAACTATGATCATGGATGAATTCTACAACACCTACCATGCATTCACCAACGTGAATAGTCTCTGCAACCTCGCCAAAACTTTGGTACCGAGGCTCACGAGGACAGCTTCTGACAAACCCAAAGCTGCGTATATACCACTATAACACCCAAATATAAATAGTGTCATGTCTGCATGAGAACGAGCTTACTAGAGCTGCAAGTTGGTAGCCGTATATACCTGGCCAGAGGAGGCAATGGTGATTGCTGCGACGATTTGAATTGTAAGAGCCCAGTTTACGGAAGCTAGCACGCGTGATCAGGGGGAGACTATTTGAAAAAAATGAAAACCTTCTTACCGACTCCCGTGATCATCTCTATGGTATTCGAATCTGCAGATGTCAGGACTGGCTGCATGTCGCATCAAAATGCAGGACTCACAGCCAACTATCCACGACAGAAAGTTGCGGCATCGTGGAGAAGCAAGCGAGTAAGTCCAATAGTATAGCTAGATCATGTTAAGTCAAATGTGAAACGGCGACAGCGTCGATAACATACGCCGCCAGAAGTAGGTGCTGCTGATGCGAGCTCTGCCAATGCCAACCCGGTGCACATGATAAAGGGGCAAGCAAATGCCCACTGCGCAGAGGAAAACGTAAGATGTTACAAAACAGCAATTTTCACGTGTGATGACAGCTTACACCCCAAACCATCGCGAAAGGCCCGCCGTTTGGAATTGCATAGAAGAGCACGGAGCTGAACGGTATTTCATCATTAATGATACAATTTGAAATTAGCTTGCGTCATAGGGACAACTTACACTATAGAAGGAACCACTCCAACATAGGTGAATGCAAGTCCAGCCACCTGCAATTGTTAGCTTGTGTCGCGTACATGGAAGAGTCTGAAATCAGGCACCTCTAGCGGAGTGAATTCCCTGCGAAATTCCTGCTTATATCCTAACTTGGCGAGAGTCGCCTCATCTGCGCTTGGTTGCGGGTGCAACTTCGAAATTGCTGAAGCGCTCGGAGCTGCCATATTGCACTGTTGCAAGTGGGTGAGTTCGGATGAGCCTGATCTATCGGCCACGCAGTATAAAAGAGATTAATAGTCAACCGGGAATCACCAGGAAGCACTCTCAGTATCCACATTAGGTGACCGTAACGACCGAGACGCCCTGATGCCATACATGTGGTTCTGTGGGGCCTCTCTGCGATCCAAACGGAAATTGAATCAAGAGATCACTGAAATTTATCCCGGCTTACAATCGAACTGCGGACACTAGCCTGTCTGGACTCTGGATCTGACGTGCCGCGTGCGTGGCCTATCAGCCAGGGTTGAACAACTGGACATCAACGAGAACTTGAGAAGGCTAGGTCGATATCCAGTCATGGGCCTCATGCGGTATAGTATAGGTAACAGAAGCCCACTGTAACTTTACTATACCTCAGAAACCAAAACGCTAATAGTTTCTAACTTTTTTGCGCACTTCTTAGGCTTGCCGCTTGCATAGCATAGCTTTTGGAGACGGTCGTGGCCGCGTTTCGGTACCATGGGACAGAACGAGGGTGAAATATGCCCTTGCTGGCTCCGAGTCGTGGTGAATGGGTTCCGTACTGTGTCTCTAGTCAGAGAGAGTCAGGGGATGTATTCGATGAACGCGTGCTCTGACGCAGTGAACAGACATGTCAAAATCACGTGGATGATGTCGGTAGCGCGGCAATGGATAAGATATCGACTCGTCATTCGCGCGTACTGATGAAGGTTTTATCAGAATGGTGCTATTTATAGAAAATAATCACACAAACCCGATACCGTGCATAGGTCACGCTTTTTATTCCAAGTCATTCGCGGCCCCCTACGGAAGTCCGGTTCATTCGAAGCTACTAATAGGTTCATAACCGCAATACTGCCGACATGTTCCCCACGAACGTAATACTTTATTACGATGGGGACAAGACTGAAGTCAAGTTCGCCTGGCACCGTCTAACACAATGGGTAGCTCACCGTTGGCGACCCGCCCTCCTTTTCGACGTTGGGCTTACCTGGTCTTGTTTACCATCGCATTCGTCTGCATCGTTCCTTTCCATTCCTCGACCTTTATCTCTTCGGCATTTCTTCAATCCAGTCCACAGGAGTTTGTTCGTCGCTCTCAGATCCTCTCCAAATGTGCCTACATACGCTCCAAACCCGGACCTCCACCCAATTTCCACGACCGCACCCAGAGTGACCGCTACGCAGATTCCGAGAACACGGCTCCCGTTCTTGTGCGCAACGCAACTATCTGGACAGCTGCTAATGACGGCCACGAGGTTCTCAATGGTGACCTCCTCATCCATCGTGGTCTCATCAAAGCCATCGGGGATGTTCCTCTTTCCCTGATTCGGCAGGTTGAGTCAAAACACGGCAAATTGGAGGTCGTCGATGTTCACGGAGCGTGGGTGACCCCTGGGATTGTAGATTTACATTCCCATATTGGGGTCGGTAGCGCGCCTGAGCTAAATGGTGCGTTCATTTGCTACTCTACAATAGTTATAGGGTACCATTTCCTGCAGGCGCAAGTGACACAAACTCTCGCAAGGCCCCCATCTTGCCCTGGTTGCGCAGTATCGACGGGTTGAACACCCATGACGCATCATACGAACTCGCCATAGCTGGAGGCGTCACAACCGCGCAAATTCTCCCTGGAAGCGCAAATGATATCGGTCAGAGTTGTCTCAATACACACATTGTCTAATTGCTGACTTTAAACCTTGTCTACTAGGTGGCCAAGCGTTCATAATGAAGCTTCGTCCTACAGCCGAACGTTCGCCTTCTTCCATGCTCCTTGAACCTCCCTACACCCTCAATGGCTCTCACTTTGACCACTCTCTCACGCCCCGCTGGCGACACATGAAGTCTGTTATCTTACTCCTTCCATCTTCTCTTATTTACCTTTAAATCTTCCTTACGTTCTATGATACCTGACAGGCATGCATGTGGTATGTCCCAGAAAACGCCTCATTATTACCATCGCTCACTTACCCATAAGGTGAAAACCCCTCTCGTGTCTATGGCATGACGCGCCTCGACTCTGGATGGAACTTCCGCGCCGCCTACGACAGTGCCCGAAAGCTGCGCGACGCTCAAGACGATTTCTGCGCCAAAGCAGAGTCTAATTCCTGGGACGACCTCGCGGGAAATGCATTCCCTGAAGACCTGCAATGGGAATCCCTCGTCGATGTGCTCCGAGGACGTGTGAGGCTTTCCGTGCACTGCTATGAGGCAGTTGATCTCGACGGAATCGTCCGTGTGCGTTCAAATTTTCTTAGAATGATTCTTTAATTCATATACGCATGTAATGTATGGGCATAAACAGCTTACAAATGAGTTCGAGTTCCCAGTAGCATCGTTCCATCATGCTGGAGAAACGTACCTCGTCCCGGATTTATTGAAGAAGACCTGGGTGAGTTTTTCCTCTTTTCTCGGTACCCGTTCACAACTTCCTCTAATGGCATTCCTTTCTACCAGGGAGGCACACCTGCCATAGCACTCTTTGCGTCCAACTTCCGGTACGTATATATTGATTGACTTCTGCAAATCCGCTGATGCTGTTGATCTTGCATGAAGGAAGAAACGCGAGGCATATCGAGGATCGGAATTCGCACCGCGGGTGCTGGCGGAGCATGGAATCGACGTTGTTATGAAGGTGAATATCGCCTTGAGCACTGCTTCACCTCACTTCCCTCTTTATTTATGCTACGTCAACGTGCTCTTCTATACATGTATTCGTGTCTGGATTCACGCAACTCGTATGTATATTTTATATAATGATCCTAAATTACTGATCTTTCCCTCCATCGTTGTTTTCGCTCACTTTTGTCATGAAACTTTGATCTCGCTTCAACTAACTTGTACTTGCAGTCTGACCACCCAGTTGTCAACTCCCGCTACCTCCTGCACGAAGCTGCCCAAGCGCACTATTATGGCCTTGACCCCTCACTCGCGCTCCTCTCCGTTACGTATACCCCTGCTACTGCCATGGGGATGGGACATCGAATTGGGATGTTGAAAGCAGGTATGTGAGACTACTACATAAGTTCAATAAAGGATTTAAGTTTCGGTCGGATTGCAGGATATGATGCCGGTACGCCATGCTCGCAGTATGGATATATGAAAGATCAGTCTAATGGTCTAATCGAAACTAGATGTTGTGATCTGGTCCTCCCATCCACTTTCACTTGCTGCAACGCCCACTCAGGTCTACATTGATGGTATCCCTCAGCTCTCCCATCCCGGCCGCCATGTCGCCAAGGGGCCCACCACGTCCCCACGCACGCCTGATTTCGATTCTGAGAAGATGGCAACCGTCGCGCATGAGGGCATTCCCCCTCTTGAACCTCGAAGCGTAAAAGGGGCATTATTCGTGAACGTCTCAGGGCTTTATATGAGAGGTGGGGGCTTGACTGGGGTGGCGCGTATTTCTGAAAAGGTGGGATCGGTGGCCGTGGAAGATGGCCGAGTGGTGTGTGTTGGTCAATGCTCGGATTTTGCAGAAGGGGCTGTCGATATCGTGGACCTTGAAGGCGGCACGATCACACCTGGACTGACGAGCTTTGGCTCTCCGCTGGGGCTCGTGGAGATGAGGCTTGAGCCGAGCACGAATGATGGAAGCGTCTATAACCCTCTCGATGGAGATCTCCCTGCCATATTGGGTGACACAATCATAAGAGCACAAGACGGGCTCATGTTTGGTGGTCAGAATTTGCTGTACGTATTCTTTTTTCATCCAGGGTCTGCATTTCTGAATCGACCTTTTGGATTACAGGTTAGCCTATCGCGGTGGCGTTACAACAGCCATCACTGCTCCCTCTGGGACCTTCCTGCAGGGTGTATCTACTGCATTCTCACCTGGAGCTGCGCATGCGAACGTGGAAAATGCGAGCGTTGTCGATGAAGTCGCATTACATGTGGCCATAAGCATGTCTTCAAGGATAGGTGTGAGTACGCAGATAGCGGCACTCAGGAACATGTTGTTTGGGGAGGGTGGAGACAAGGTGCTCAGGAGGGTTAGAAAGGTTAGTTTATTGTGCTTCTCCCGTATTCAATCAATACTGATATCTAGAATCAAGGGTAAAACCACGCTCGTCGTGGACGTTGAGAGTGCAGACATAATGGCGACGCTGCTTCGGCTCAAAGATGAGTACGAGGCTCATTCCGGGAGGGAGCTTCGTATGACCTTCGCGGGTGCAACTGAGGCTCATCTCCTTGCGCACGAGATTGCGAAGGCAGGTGTGAGCGTGATCGTCACGCAGAGCAAGCCATTCCCGTCGACTTGGGAGCAGCGGAGGATGTAAGTATCCTTGTGTCCTATCTTCTTAGTCCTATCGTCGTTCTCTCTCTCTCGTTTGCGACTAAGGATGCTGACCTGATCACGACATAGACTTGCTGGCCCGCCGATCACGCAGGAGAGTCTGGTCACTGCGCTTTTGAAGGCAGGTGTCAATGTAGCCATTGGAGTTATTGATGAGTACAATGCCCGGAATACACGTTTCGAAGCCGGTTGGGTGCGTTTAGTCGAACCCTGCTTTTTATGTCATTTTTACTGACCGTAATCCTAGTTCCTCCTAACGTCAAATGGTTTTATTGATCGCGCAACGGCCCTCGCGCTCGCCACGACAAACCTCGAGAAGGCGCTCGGAGTACGGAGGGAGATGCCTCAGGACCTTGTGGCATACCGTGGTGGGGACGTGTTTGAGTTTGAAGCGAAGGTGGTGGGTGTTATATCGGAGACGTTGGGGCGAACAGATTTGTTTGTGTGAGCAGCGTCAGAGCTTTATTCGTAATCTTTGGGTTTCATTACAGGAACGGATGTTCAGTACACATGTAGTACGACTTATCACAGAATCGCCAACTAGTATGAAAACGCAATTTGTCACCGGGTACATGTTTTGAATTTCACAATTGAAAATCGTCGATCATGTAATGGTCCAAGTTGTTCTCTTTTCATACTGACTTCAATACGAACTTCTTTATGCGAGATTGGGAATTGAAAAGTGGAGCTTCTTCCGCGTAGAAGGATATCTGGAATGGCTATTACTCTGTTTTCAAGCGGAAAGTAGATTGGATCTCCTCCTGATACGATGGCAAAGTGTTACAGAGAAATTGGAAGAAATTTGCGTTACCACCCTTTGCCTGGTAGCGCACAGGGGGCACTCCAACCGGAGGATGGCGTGTCGGCGAGCAATACTGAAAATAATGAACCTCAGCTGGAAAATCACGCTGGAACTGGGCACCCTTTGGGGACTCGTTGATTCCCGGGCCATCTTTTCAACCAAGAACGGGTCTTCAGTACGAAAGATGGGATACTCGACGTGACGAGTATCTTGATAGCCCACCCGGTCAATTCATGCCATGCATGCCATCATGATCATGATGTGTCGATAAGCTTAGGGCGCGAATCACTGGATTCCAAGTGCTCGTGATCGCACGTTGCTATACCGGCCCAGAGATTAGCACAAAATGCAGAGCACGAATTTCATTTACTTGCATGTGAAGCTCTTGCCCCGGATCTTGGTTTACATCAACGAGCGAACCCACATGGGGTTTAGCAACTTGAAAACGTTTTTGATATCAAACACGAGGCCATTCGCGGTCCGGGATGTCGATGATTGCGTGGACATAGAACTTCCTGATTTGAGTCCGGCTTGCTTCAATGTGTAGTGAGTCTTATTCAAACGAAAGAAACGGGCCGAGCTGTGTACTTGAGTTCGAGAGATGCAAGGCCCATCCATGCGTATCCACTCATAATATAATGTCTCCCTACACAGGTGTCAAGCGCGTTCATAGAAACTTGGGATCTCGTCGCAGGGTGCGCCTGGTCAGCGATGAATTGCATTTGCACGTCCAAATCCAAAGTGTTGTGCATATTCCGCGAATATTGTGAGGGAAATAGCAAAGCAATCCCCTCTCCTATATCGTAACAAGTGAGCATAAACGACATCCACGTAAGATAATACACATCTCTCGGAGGGCGCGTTCTCGGGACTGTCCAAAACAAGACATCACGAAAGCTCTGGGGACCAGAGAACAAGTACGAACAGCACAGAAGCCCACGCTATAATCACCCTGCCCCGGTGATAAAGTACCAATACCCTACCACTGGCCTTACGCTGTCCCGCATCCCGTTCTTAAACAGCTCCGATTTATCATTCGAACAGATCTGTGTGCCAACTCCACCAGCAACGATCACCGTATCAAACAAGTGCCCATGATCATCCAGTTTCACATCGAGATGAGCGTACCCGCACGGCACACATTCATCGTCGATGATTGGATACGGCATCCCATCGAGTACCAGGAAAGGACGCCACGCTCCACGGAAAGTGTACACCGCGGCAAACTGGGCTGCACTCAGCACCCGTGGATCTACAGGACGAAGCAGTTTCTTTGGCGCGTCTTCCCGCATGCGCTCAGCATTTAGCGGGGGACCCTGCCATATGCCTTGCTCGTTGAATACGCAAAACGCAGTAATCCAGCCTGAGAGGTAGGTCGGCCCGCTCCCGCCTCCCTCGTAGTGCGCGACTTTGGACCAGAAATCGAGGTTTTCGGGGCTGGACGGTGCGTCGAAGGCGGCTACGAATCGAGAGATGATGGGACGCAGGAGGTGATACCACGCTATTGTTTCTATGCTGTACAGTTTTAGTCGTTCAAGTCGTTCAAGGATTGCTTCCCAGTCATGTCTCTCCCCCAGAAGGGTCACGACCGGTATCCCACAACGTAGTACAAACTTGTAGCGAAAATACTCTTTCATCGTCGCCATCATCGACATCGCGTACACTGTCCGGTCTACATCTGTCGTCGTCGAAAATTCAGGCATTATCCAATCCCTCAGCATCGGATCCACTACACGCGTGTGCATAAGGTCCAACATCTGGCGCGCCATGGGTGCATAATCTGCCGTGTCACGATTTCCATCGCCAATGATGATGAGTTCCTCCCGACCGTGGGCTGCAAAGTGCCCACTAAGTTGCTCAGCATTTGCGCTCACGAAGAAGCTGAACTGTATGAGGATCGCGGTCCAGACGTCGTCCGGGCGGAGGATGAGTGCACGATGATTATTGTATGCCTCAAGCACCGTATGCACGAATCCGTTGGGCTTTGGCATGATGTCACGCACCGCATCGAGGTTGGTGGGGAGAGATGTGCGAAGGAGGTGGAGACAACGCATAAATTGTTCAGGAGATGTCTTTTCGAGGACGGTGAGGTAGGGGTTTTGGTGGAGTGGGATCTGGAGACGGTAGTCTTCTGTGAAAGACTCAGCAGGATGCGTGGCTGGGCAGAATGAAGTCACGCCAGGAGGAATGTGTTGTTGTTGTTGTTGTTGTTGTTGTTGTTGCTGTTGAGTCTAAGAATGGGTCTGGCGTTTGGCATAATCGAGCATTAGGAATGACATGAACATACCGTGGAGAGTGGGGACGAATCCTCAAATGAAGCCGTTGAATTAGCCATGGAAGATATCGGGGAGAATTTATGTAAAAACATAGGGTGTGTAGGAGCTGCAGTCGTGATGACCCTGCGAGGTCGTTTCTGAAGCTTCGGACTGGGATACGGCCTGAGTGAGCCTGTAATACTCTCTGTAGGGGCAGTAGCCGTGAAAATGGCAGAAACAGCTTCCTCCTTGAACTTGCTGCCTTGGGAGAGAGGCAAATCGATGCTGATCGGAGAAAGTGGTGGTGGATTATGAGGGGACGCTGGAGGTCGGTCGGTGTCCCTCGATCTGGAGAAGACACGCCCAAATGTCAAATTTCGAACCATGAGGTTAATCCTGGAAAAGGGCTGCGTATGCCAACAGAGTCGAGTTGAGAAAGAGTAGATGTCGAGGAGTGGTATTGATATCAATCGCAACGGGCACTGCACATATCGTGCCTATTTCTGAGTATGAAAATGGACCTGGACTACGAGATAGAAGTCCAAAATGAAGTTCAGCTGACTTTGGAGGATTAGGCTAACAAGGCAGCTGACGGCGTACTACCCCTTCCCGTATGGGAAGAACCATCGTAACAGGGCTTCAAATTAATGAGCGTGTATGACCCGTTGGTAGATGTTGGCCCGAAACGCAAGTATCAGATCCAGCTTGTTCCGCTATACATGGATTGAAGAGATTGCAGGAACTATGCCGGCGGGGTTGACAGGATCACCTCGCATGAGTTGATCATCCAACTCAATTGAAGTTCGCGAAGACTCGGGTGACTGAGGCGAATTTTTTATGACAAATCAAAAGGCTCTATGTCATACAATGTCTGCGGCCCCGGGGAAAAGGCATTTATGGCTCAGCTCCATCCTGCTACCGTACCAATCAGCCAAACTGCCGCTTCTAGCATTTACCGCGGCGGGAATGCTGAAATATTCGTGTATGTCGCGTATAAACGTACGGCTGTGATTTGTACTATCGGAGTATCATGGAAAACATTGTGTATTATAGCGAAATTCGACTGGTACATGAGGAAGTAAACTGAATAAGCCCTGGCCAAGACGAACTCGTATGGTACGAATCGCGTGTACTGCGTGACACGACATACAAGGGAATCATAACGAAGACAAATCAGCCTCCTGTTCCCGACAAGTATGCCAAGATGTGCCATGCGCAAGATGACTCAAATCAAACTGCGAGGCATGATGCATGATTAGGTATCCACTGTAGATAGTCGTTTCAATGAAAATCACTGCAAAATGCGCTGGCGCTGAATGTTTCAGAGTAAATTCCACTGAAATTGCATGCAGTTAATTTCATTGGAGCGCTGATTCTGAATTTCAGTGAAATATTCAAACTGCGCCTTTGTGAGTGCTTTGAAAATATGGAGTACACTTGTTATAACCCATGATAAGCTATTGTAGTTGTATGATGGTGGCTGGCATGTTGAGTCATATCCGGGGCGGATGCCAGACAGGGTCGGACGGTCGGATATCCTAGGATCGAAATATTCTGGAGTCTTTGGGCCTCCTTGGGCTCGCCTTTATTTATTTGTACATGTTTTGAGCTGAAGCCCTTATGAAATTTTCCCGTATCAGACTCAGTGGTTCGAACGACTGAAGCTTTTGTAAGCGCGCGATCCCTCGCTGTGCTGTATTTCAACCTATACGAGAGCATTGGTTAGAATATTTCTCCGATGACAGAAGTTCAGCGTGAGTGTACAGTTCCCACAATATCGATGATGCTGAGTCCAACTTATTACTAGATAATGAATAATCGGAATCCGCTTCAGCGACGTGACAGGGGTGTCGCCCTTTTGTGAAATTGGCCTCCATAGGGGCACTAATACCTAGTTTCAATCATTACGAGCGTTGGTTAAACAGTGTGAGATAGGATAACCTTCAGGGGGATGAGTATCCAATTGGTCTGCGGCACATAAATGGCTGCAGCTATCCGTTGTAGTCTGGATTTTGTGTGCATGAGCACAATTCGAGTAGTTGAATCGTGATCATGGTTCTTCATGAGTCGACCTCAGTCCATAAAAATGTATATTTCCTAATGATAAGCATTATACAACAAAATCATATAGCAACGTGTATGTATCATCCATAAAGATATAACAATAAAGCTCATATAACAAAAATAATTTTCAAAGTACATAGTGATCGACGGCGCTATAACACCCTCTATTTTGAACCTGAAAAGTACAGAGTCATGCAGGATAACAACGCAGAAGGAGAACAACGTACCTCCATCGGACAAATGACATGGTTAGATCGCTTCTTGATCAGCCTAAAAAAGCCCGTTAGGACCATCAGGACCATCAGGCTTGTCAGGATCGCCAGAGTGAAGGCGCGTGTGATCAGGACCCCCGAAGCGTTTGTCTGGAAAGTTAGGCGTGCTAGGGCCGTTGGAGTCAAGCTCTGTGCGCCTGTTTGGCATCTCAGGTCTGCTAGGGCCGTTGGAGTCAAGCTCCGTACGCCTGTTGGGAAAGTTGGGCGTGCTAGGACCGTTGGAGTCAAGCTCCGTGCGCCTGTTGGGAAAGTTGGGTGTGCTAGGGCCGTTGGAGTCAAACTCCGCGCGCCTGTTTGGCATCTCAGGTCTGCTAGGGCCGTTAGAGTCGAATTCCGCGCGCTTGCTTGGCGACTCAGGTGTGTTAGGACCGTTGAAGTCGATCTCCCCGCGCTTGCTTGGCGACTCAGGTCTGCTAGGGCCGTTGGAGTCAAGCACCGTGCGCGTGTTTGGCATCTCAGGTTTGCTAGGACCGTTGGAGTCGGACTCAGGTTTGTTAGGGCCATTGGAGTCGAAGGCTACGTGCTTCCTTGGCAATTGAGGTGTACTAGGGCCGTTAGAGTCCAGCACCGCGCGCTTGCTTGGCGACTCAGGTTTGTTAGGACCGTTGGAGTCAATCTCTCCGCGCTTGTCAGGCCCGTCAGGAGTACTGGGAGAGCTGGGAGAGCTGGGAGAGCTAAGAGAGTTGGAAGACCTGAGAGAGTCGGGAGAGCTGAGAGAGCTTAGGTGGCTGTTGTCTCTAGTGAACGGCGCATCAGGCATGGGAGGACCATTGGAATCCAGCTCTACGCGCTTGTCAAGTAAGTGCACATCTCGCGAGTCGGGCGTACTAGGAGAACCGGGAGAACCGGGAGAGCTGGGAGAACCGGGAGAGCTTGGAGAGCTATCGTCGAACAGGCCGACGTCCCTAGTGTTAGGCGCACTAGGTGTGCCAGGAACGTTGGAGTGATGCTCCTCGCGTTTGCTAGACTCGGTACCCCCTGCAGGTAGAGTAGGTGCGGTAGGACAGGTGGTCGTGTTGGAGTCGAGCTCCCCACGCTTGCTAGACTCGGTACCCCCTGCAGGTAGGGTAGGTGCAGTAGGGCACGTGGTTGTGTTGGAGTCAAGCTCCTGGCGCTTGCTAGACTCGTCACCTCCTGTGGTTGCAGGAGTGCAAGTGGTTGTGTTACCAGGCTCCTGGCGCTTGCTAGACTCATCACCCCCTGTAGGTGCGGTAGGACAAGGGGTTGTGTTGGAGCCAACCTCACGCTTGCTAGACTCGTCACCCCCTGTGGTTGCAGGAGTGCAGGTGGTTGTGTTACCAGGCTCCTGGCGCTTGCTAGACTCGTCACCCCCTGTAGGTGCGGTAGGACAAGGGGTTGTGTTGGAGCCAACCTCGCGCTTGCTGGACTCGTTACCCCCTGTGGTTGCAGGAGTGCAGGTGGTCGTGAAACCAGGCTCCTGACGCTTGCTAGACTCATCACCCCCTGTAGGTGCGGTAGGACAGGTGGTTGTGGTGGAGCCAACCTCTTCGCGCTTGCTAGACGAATCAGGCGCTGTAGGCATGGTAGGTGCGGTAGGTGCGGGAGGACAGGTGGTGGTATTGTCACGCTTGCTAGACGACTCGCCCCCTGTAGGTAGAGTAGGTTCGGAACAGGTGGTGTTATCAAGCTCCGCGCGCTTGTTAGGCGAGTCGAGCACGCCGGGAGCGCCGAGGTCCCTAGATTCAAGCCCATTGCTACTGATAGGAAAGTTGGAGTCAAACACTGCGCGCGATCCAGGCAAGTTGGGTGAGTCAGGCGCTCCGGGAGCACTAGGAGGGCTGAGATCCCTAGATTCAGGTCCGTTGCTACTGATAGGAAAGTTGGAGTCAAGTTCCCCGTACTTCCCAACTCCATGAGGCGAGTCCGCGTGAGGCGAATCAACGTTAGGGTTGGGCGAGATGAGTGGGGTGACTGGGCTGGGGGAGCCGACAGCCCTAGTGTTTTTGTAAACACTGAAGTTAGAGATAAGCACGTCACGCCTAGCCAACGCTACACAGTATATCAGCATCAATCTGACTAAGTCGAGCGATATATGAACTCACGTCTCATCAACAAATGTGGTGTTGGATATGCCGCAGCAATAACGACGAAGGCCATGAGTGTCGTGAAAGCATGTGAGAGCTGCATTTTGAGATCGGGAGGAGTGACCAGTATCGATATCGAATCCATTCAGAGTCGCAAGAACTTTATACCCCTCCAAACCACCTGACAAAAACAGCAGTACTTCGATCCAAACAGTTTAATTGAAAAGAAGACAATACGCATCTTGCTTGCCACAAACAAGGACGTCACCATCGTAAGAACAGATATCAGGATAATTTCGGATCCTTGTGTCGTGTCTGGCTGATACGAACCTCACATTGCTTCCCTTGCTGTAACAATTCTTTCTATGCCCTCGTGAAATGACTCAACCCAATCAAATGTCGCGGAAGCGGATCAACAAATAAACTGTAATGGGCGTCTGGTACTTACGAGGAAGGCATGTTATGGTTCGCTGGCAAAGTGCTCCTAGAATCATATCGGAATCCGTGTGTAAGGGGTGACGTTACTAGTAGCCGGCATGACATGAATTTCAAGTTTCATGCAGCGGGCTCTCTGACTGAACTCTGCTTCTATGGGTCAATTCAAGCCGAATTATATCTCATCAGAGCACATCTGATGCAAAGAATTCGGCTAGAACTACGGTAAGTAACGTGCCCATAAACGGGTGGTAAATGATTGATGGAAAAATCGATGACTGAGCTCGAGCAACCTAGGATAATGTTCGTATGAGCATAAACTTTGTGTCGCAGACATAATGCAGCCGACATACGGAGCATGGTATCGCATCATGGTCTCGTCATGTTCGACTCGGCATACCCTGTCACCGGAGGTGACAAAAACATGGTTAGGTGAAGATGTTGAAAATTTTGGATTCGCGAAGTACCCTCGTCATGTTCGAACTCGAAGGTGAGTACCGACTTCGTTTATGTAGCTGAAGATGTAAAGAATTGAGTTCACATAATAACACCGAAGTTTGTGCTGACCTATTTCCATTATTTTGGCCGCCACTTGTGAGCATAGTCAATAGCAGCGCTTCAAGTTGAATTAAGACTCTTGAAAGGGCACCGTACTGCGTTTCATATGATGCGAAAGTACCCGTTGCAATTCCAGAGTGCTAGAACATGCAACACCAAACGCGGATACACCGAAGGCACGGACATTGGAAGGCGGAGCGCAAGTGTTCTGATGTTACAGGAGAGCGACGTGGCTAACGGCTTCGATGACGAGACGTCTTTGGTAAGCGCGGCTCTTTGATAGCTTGATCATGCCAAAACCGTTGACCTGATCCAGGAGTACTGAGGAGGCGCAAACGGCAAGGGTAATACAATGTTGGTCAAGCTGCCAGCCAGTTATCAGCGCTTCAGCTGCTGTCTCTGTGATTGCATCAATCCAAAACGCGATTTGAAATATTTGAGGCTCTGATGCGGTTCACACCTTAATGATCTCATCACGAAGTTCGTGAAACTGAAGTAAACCGACGTCGTAATGATTTTGCGCGTTCGAAGGCGACTGTAATGTTGATTGAAATAATGACACGTATGATTAAGAAAATAAGTAGCGTTATGGAACATATACATGGTCACGTAATGTCGGCCGGAGTGAATTTGCAATCAACTTTGATACAAACCGAATAGAGTCGTCTGGGATCCCTTAACCTTTCCATCCACCTCGTGAGTGTTGCAATCCGTGGTACGCTATGTAACAGTGTGGATGAAAGCTTTGGTTTGCATCAATGACAATTGGCAGCTGTGGCAGCGCTGAATTCGCGTCAGTGCTAGTAAGTACTACATATTTATTCACGACCACCAATAATCACAGCGCAGAATAGTAGCGGAATGTCGTTAAAATTAATGTCGTCATTGGATAATGGGAATCAACATATGGCAGAACTGCCAGTGGGTCCAGATTTATATCATAGGTATGGTTCAATTTTGTAGAAGAAAAACGCAACTCGCGTTCGTACAACATGCGTGCGACCAGTTTCAGCTGACTCGCGATGTTCAGATCTATTTCGATATTGAATCAACTGAACGCGACCATCATGGTGACCTTCATGCGCACTTCCAGCTCGATCATGATTCCGGGTTATGTTCTGCGATATCAACGACTAGCCTACAAAAATCATTACTCACAAGAAGCTGGCACATAACACAACTCGAAGGTTAACGTTCTCCATTTCATGTGGTTCTGACTTTCACTGATACCGACACGACTATAAATTTCGGATCAGAATGCACCTAATTTCCGAGTGGCTGGTCGCAGAAGATCACTACAAACCTTCGAACTCGTCACGTACAAATATATCTCATCAATTCTCTTCCAGGTTGGGACTCTGCCAACTCGAAGAAGAACACGTCTTCCACTAGTACTCGCCCAAAATGGTACAGTATCACGACATCGAGCGTTCAGTCATCGTTCCAAATTAAAGGGATCACTTCGTCTGTCTTCCTCGACTCCAACTCACAAAACTGTTTATTTCTCGTAATTTATCACTCAGAATTTAAATGTCCATGAACAAATTTCCCCTACCTATACCTCGTATGATAACAATTGGTTAATGACTCGGATATGTTGTCATTGACATCACATTATTTCTGATATCTCTTCGTTTATCTGCCAAAACTCCCTATAGTATGGTCATATCGCTGATACATCTATCTTCGATTTCTTTCCACCAAAACGAAGAAGAATTTTAGAGACCTACTGAGCGCTCAAATTGTTGGACGAGTACAACGAAGCTCGGCGATACTCCGAAAGCCGACCGGACTGAACCTTGGTCAAAGTTTATTCGTGGCACTGGCGTGCGCAATGCGCATGCCAGCGTCAAGTTACACCTCACACACGGTTTTCAAATCGCCGTGTCAAACTGCCCAGCGCTATTCACCCTAGTGACCCAGTCTCTCACCCAGTCCTGAGAAGCTGCTCCATCATCACCTCCAGAGTGAACAGTTCGCGCCATTTTAACCATGTTCATGAGGGGTTCACCATACGCTACACTCTTTGTTACCTGCTTCTTCTTTATATCTGTAGACAGTCTAACCCACGATGCCGCCATGCTGAGCAGACGAGCAGTCCCGGAAATTGGCGGTTCACAAGGCGGTATGTGGTTTCCCCTGCTCTGCTCCAACATGTAATTGTACGAGTAATATCTCATATATCAATCTCCAACAGGTTTTATCGGACTTGTTGTCGCTTTGAGCTTGCTCATTATCATCTGCTGTATTGCAGTCTTCTTCCTCCTCCGCAATCATGAACCCTCCGAACAAGATCGCAATGCCCGCCGTGAGCACTACCGCCGTAACCGCGACCTCCAAGCACACGATTCAACAGCCGAAAATAGCTCCTTTGGGGACAAGCTCCGCGGGATATGGGCAGATAGATGGAGTAGTAGGAGCAGAAGCGGCGGACGACGAGGTGGGCGTGGCTGGATCCAAGCTGGCTCAGGTGATGAATGGGAGATTAATTCAGATCACGGTGAAGAACGTAGGGCGCAGCAGCCCATGGAGCCCTTTTCCAGGTCTTTTCAAGAGGGACCTTACAGCCCCCGGGTCCCAGAAATTGACTCACCGCTGTCAGATGCGGAGTCGTATGCACCGATGCATTATGGGGATTCGTACGCAAAGGGCCCGTTGCATGTAACATCGCCACAGCGGGTGACTTTTGCACGGTCGCAGTCACCTCTCTCGCTATCAAGCTCACCTATGTCCCCTGGATCGCATCGAGATGCAAGTGTGGATGACGAAGAGGTGCACCCGCCTGACCACCGTCATTTTTCTACACAATCATCGACATCAGTGCGGACTTTTGAGGGAGGCACAAAATTTATCGAGTCGCTCTAGCTCATGCTAGTTTTGTTTTGCCTTTACTCATACATGTGTTGTTGTCTTTCATCTTTTATTCTCATGATCCACGTGTACTTGTCGCGCATTTTGTATCATTTGGACGCTCATCCGTGCAGTTGTTCTTGCATGATCCTTCGCAATATGTATCTTTAGCACTCCCTGCTAACGTGATGCATATTGACTAATGTTGATCCCTGGTGGAATAGGGGATGGTCATGGATTTGATACAGTTTTAGTTATCATTCTTTGTCACGGTGCCTCGAAGCTGCTAGCTATAGCTAGCTTAGCTAGTGATGTAATAGTATTGATTCTCCACCGTACTTTTTTGCACTTCCCTTCTCTCCACAGCTTCTCGGCCACCTCTTCTGCCCGCTGGTACCATGTACGTATACAATATAATGGTTTTGTAAAAAAAAAAATCACGTACGATTCCCCTCTAGAGGGCCAGCGCTCCTGAATTCTCCCTCCCTCTCTCCCTTTCGATTTCTGGCTTCTTCCCAGCTTTCCCTCTATAAGTATCCTCATCGCTGCCTCCTACACGTTGCCATGACTCATAACGAGTTTGGAGACCGCTTTATCCACGATTTACTCCACACCGGCCTTTCCATCCCACTCCTGGTCACTCCCTTTCTCCTTGCAGCTTTCCCTCACCGGTTTACATTCGAGAAGCTAACATTAGAACGTCAAGCCAGAGGCCACCGTGTCCAATTTTCTTGATATTTCTAGCGATTCAGCCTTGGCTCGGCATCTCACTGTTTGTCCCTCTTCGGCGATCCTGTGCAGCGTCTTATATTCAATGCGAACTCGTTACCAACTCACGTGCGAGTTCGGGCGAGCCAACGCCGCATGTGCATAGCGCATGCAACGTTCGTATATATTGTTTAGAAGGTATAGCCAACAAGCTCTAACTTGATCGCGCGTGCGGCCGGAGGTCTTCTCACTGCCAGACAACAATATTGATATCCTGTATTTTAATCGGCAGCATCTATATCGATGTGTGAGGACCTGGCCTGGGGTTTGTCTTCGTGGCTCAGACGACGTGTTCTTCGGTAAGAACGAACCGTTCGATAATTATAAGAAACAGAGGAACTTTTTCAACCCGGGGTGTTGAGGCTCTCGCAACATCGTTTTTATGGAGTGAGTTACTCGATTTTTTTGCTGTTGATGATCTAAAATCCTTGGAGATCGCCACGAATCTATCAGATCCATATTGCAAATCAGTCAGATTGCTGCCACTCAGTCAGGAGCCCGCATCTGCATCGATGGCTGTCATTGGTATCAGATGCAGTCTTCTAGAAAATCACATTTCCAGCATTACAATGGGTTAGTTTCTGTGCTTGTCGATTGCGCGCCAAGCGTCTCTCAAGAAACCAATTTACGAATAAGTCTACCTTCCCAAAAGGCAGCTACGATACTGTGTACAAAGTTAATTGTATTGTCGGTGATGGTCTAAGAATGCTCTAGAGCGTACCACACACGCTTACATCGTCGCCTGCCTCGTGGTACTAATATCACACTTTGTACGCGGTATTCACCGACTGGTCGAAAACGTGATATGAGCTTTGTTCGGGTTGACCAAGACTTTCCATCTTCGAATGAGATTTCGGGGGCAATGGAAGCAAACTCTGGACCTCGAACTGATGGCTGCAATGAAGATATCCTAAAAGGGAGGAAGATGCCTACCACGACGTGCGGCGAACTTCGTAGAGAGATCGATCCAGTATTCCGGTCTCGAGCTATGCAGCTTAGCGATATGGAAAACCCCTGCAGATCGTACAGGTAGCCTTACATGAACCAGTCGGTGTGGTGATCATTTTGATGGGCGACTCTGGAACAAACTTTCAACGCGGCAGGCATCGTGTATTACATCAACCGCGTAGATCATATATGTTGTACAGCCTTGGTGCAGGGTCACCTAAACAACGTAAACAGTCTCATTCACGAGTTGTAAGTACGGCCAGTAAAGCTCCTGCAACACGTGTCAGTTCTGTACATCAAATATAACTAGGGAACAACGTACTCCAATGAGGTTAAAATGAGCAAGTCCAAGTTGTGCTTGCCCGGTAGCGAAGGATGCAGGGACTTGAACAGAGAAGTCCTCATATGGGTCTTCCGCGCCCGGACCATACTGAGGATTGAACGGGCCTTCGTACAAGATAGTACCCATATCCTCACTAATGGGCAGACAGTCCCCAGTTGGGCAAGACTGGATAGCAATTACAATCGCTATCTCCTTACTGCCAGTGAGATTGTTCTGATAATGTAAGTGATTGAACATCATACTCTAAAGGATGCATGTTTGAGAGCTCACCGGGAGGCCTATTTGCACAGTAAAGTTGGTGCCTGCAGTAATATCGGAGCCAGGCGCAGGCAGGTTAATGTAAGCGTTCTGAGCACGAACAGACACTACCATGAGAATGGTGACAACTATTGCTTTGATTAGGAAGTACATTGCAACTGTGAGCGTGCAGTTTCTGAAGAGATGGTGAATGCGTCGCAGTGCCGAAGTTTATATGCGCTGAGCGGGTGCTACATTTGGTAGTCTCGAAACTATATACAGGGCATCTATAGGGATGTCAGCACCTCATGCAAATGCATAGCACCATAACGGAGATGTAAACGCCACAATAATGAAGACACACTGTTGACTAACCTGGGAATTGTGGATATCCAAGTGATGCAAGGTTGATGTCGTGCTACTTACCTATCCGACTCCGGTGTCCCCGATGTTGCTGTGCGAGTTAGCTATCCGCAGTCGGTGCCATGAACTAAGCTCGGAAAAGGGCACGTGTGTGGAAAAAACAGCGGCAGGTGCTGCCAAACGGGCAAATGAAGTTGATATATATTTTCTGTAAAGTGCTCATCTAGTTCTACAAGAATTAATCAGAGCTAAACGCAAATTGGCTCCGTTGTACGGTTTCGTATGAGGTGACAACTACTTACAATTATTGACTGTAATCACCATTTGTAAGGATGATTCATGTTACTGTCAAGCAGGTGAGGCAACCGATCTAGTTGACCGGTAGAATCGGAATGAGGCAACGGTCTCGGTGAACAATAACCGTAACACTATCTGCAGGTGCCGCGAAAGGCATTATGACTGTGCATGCGTTCGCTGTTTTGATGCATCGAAGGTCTTCTTGCCCGTGTCCTGAAAAATGTGATTTGGATGAGGAACGTTCCATCATGCATGTTTTGATTTAAGTTTGAGTACGAAATAATATTACTTCTGATGCTATCATCAACGATGGTTACTAGCGTAAGAGGTGCGCATTTGAAATGGCTGATACCGTTGGAATGATGTGAGCAACAACGCGCTCTCACCGGGGAATGATAAGTCGAGCACTGATTAGCCTTACTAGTGAGCGATAGGCTCTACCAGTATGCGAGCCATGGTAGGGTTACAGCTCTATGCAATAAAATCAGGCACGACAATCGATCTAACGAGAAGGTTTGTACTACACCATTTTACTCGGTGCATCAACGCCGCCCACCGTGCACGGATCCATAACTCGCTAGGCTGAGGGTGCGTCTCGGGCCTCTCGGCGACTTCGGTCCGGACTTGTCCACAGCTGCATGTCAAGGGAATGCCGCAGTGAAACTAGCTTAGGTTTGAGGCAAAATGTTTAAGCTTGGCCTTATCAGTGTTGAATAGTCTCCTGTAGCCAGACCGGTCACCAAATAGAAGGAAGATAGTCCTTCGTCCTATGTGACGGTGAATGCGAAAATAGGCTACGTGGGGGTCACAAGTAAACTTGGAAATAACCGTCCGTGGCGGTCCGTCCCGATGAACTGACTGGGGTATCCGGAACATCTCGGAATTCGTAATCAATACTAGTGCCAGGAAACATATGTTCGACGATTCGTACTTAGTACTACAGCACTGTGACATTATGACATGCAACACAATCGCGAGAACTCGTAAGCACTTGAATAGGACGTAGGACATGATAGGAATTACAGAAACATTTACTACTAACTGATTTATATGTATGCGTGCGATACCGCACTACAGCGTCTATATCCAAATAGTCCCGAAAGGTCCATAGCTATGAAATGAGAAACACGATCATGAAATTGTGATGGTGCGGTTCAGAATCTCCATCAAAGGGCCCGCCGAAGCCTAGACCATAACATTAGTTGCGAGCACTTTTGAGTAATGTTTGGGACACTCACTCCCACGAGAGTGACATGAACAACCCCAAGAAGAGCGGTTCCGCTGGCAATGCTACTCGGAATTTGAACTGTGAAGTTTTCATAAGGGGGAAGGTATGTCTCATGGAACTGTGGATCGAAGGGACCGTTGTACAAAATTTGACCCATGTAATCAGCAGGGTTAATGCACGGCGTTCCTGGGCATGACTGTATGCCAATGACGACAGCAACTTCCACAGAACCCGTCAATGTATCCTGTGAAAACAAGCATTAATTGAGGAACAAGCATGATTGCACGTCAGAAACTCACAGGTCTCTCTACCTGAACAACCAAATTGCTTCCAGGAGAGACTGAAAGACCTTGCGGAGGGTATCCAATTACAGCGCCCTGAGCGAAAGCAGAAGCTACAAAAAGAGCGAGGGAGAGAATTGACTTCATGATAATGATTCTGTAGAACTGATGAAGACGATGAAAGCTCACCCTTTTATATGCAGCATGCTTTGGGCTTTGGGCGAGAGGGCAGCATTCGCCGCAACTTTGAACCCATACGTGTCAGAAAATTCCAGGACGCTGTGCCATCAAAATATTGCTCCGTTGACAACTTGAGCCGACCGTTGACTTGATCGGTAATAATCCATTCCAGCCTAGTGTACACAGGAATACTTCTCATGTCAATGGAGCCGGCGACATTCGGAAAATGCTCATAACATGCATAGCTTTCATTCGAAGTTAAATGCTGAAGGCTATGATCAATGCGTGTACGAGTGAGTTGGCTGAACGCAGCAGACTCAAAGTTGACTAGGACTGGTGACTGGTGTGCAGTTGACTGTTGAAACTAAGTTGAAGATCAGCAAATTGCGTAAAGGATTAGAAATCCACGCAAATGCAACTTACGCTCCACCCACAAGCAGTCCGTGAATAACTCGATTTTTGATGCTAAGGCCCATTTACAGCCCCATAAGCCTTTCACATAACCGCGATTGACTCTTGCGCAGGCTACGCATCAGATTCGCCCGGACCTACTATTACATGCTGCAGACGTCTTCTTCAGACTTGCCAGTGGCGCAAGACCCAACTGCTTAGTCACGCTGAACCTAAGCATTTTGCTGTTCTCCTTCCATGGCCTTTCTCTCCTTGTAGGTATGGTTTTCAAGCTGTACGTCACTTTCGTAGAGGCCTTTCTCGAACTTGCTCACATGCAGAATGATGAATTTCGCAGATATATAGTAAGACGCACGACAACTGAGTATTATTCCAAGATAACTCACTACATCCACTTCTCAGAATGAGAGTCGTCAACCCGATCGTCGCCTTGCTTTTTTGAGCATTGCTTCTGCATAATAGGTCTTCATAATGTCACCATTGGCGGGCACGACTGTCTCCAGGAAAAAATATATAACGATCACTATTGGGAAACCAGTAAGTTAATGAATCCTCTCCAGGTACAATCTCGATTTTACGTTGTACAGGGACTCATTGTTTGCTTCCGAGTTGTCGTGTCGTTGCCATCCGCTCATGCACATGGAATCTTTGTGCCCTTCAGGCTGAAGCGCTAGGCGAAATTAGTGTTAGTGGACCATTTATAATCCCCGCATGAACTTCAAGCAACCGAGCGAAGACTACAACATCAGGATCCCTCAATCTATAAGTAACAGTAGCGCCCTCCTCACCGTCACTCATGTTTCCTTCATTGGGGTACGTATTGCATTCTATGACTGGTGTAGAGTCAATACTGAGTATGGTTAGACCGCCTTGGATGGAGATAAAAATATATATTGG
The DNA here is from genome assembly GCA_016695485.1 of Suillus hirtellus. Lineage (NCBI taxonomy): Eukaryota > Fungi > Basidiomycota > Agaricomycetes > Boletales > Suillaceae > Suillus > Suillus hirtellus. The sequence goes on from MU172347.1 coordinate 146,848, forward strand.
TACTAGTAAACTAACTTATTTCGCTGCATATGGCACGAGTCATTGTATCGCAGCATCACTTTGGCAACTGGAATACTGCTTGGCGCTCCATCACGTTCTTAATTGCCAGGACGGACGACTTCGAAAGAAGAAATGGATTAAATGGAAACATGATCCATTCACAAATGATGATCATCCCGGAAACCCCTGACCGCCCCACCATATGGACACGCCTGTCGCTGCACAAAGACATTTCATCTAGATCTGCAAATTACGAATACACATACATCGAGCTCCACAGCCTCACGCTTGACCCGAAACTTGAACGGCGCGACATACCCATCAAGAATGCATACTATAAAGGTCGGCAGTACCTGAAAAATCCTTCAACTTCAGTCTCCCTGCCAATATATTGTGGGACTGTGATGAGGACTTCAGATATCTTCCTCGCTTCCACTTTCACCGTAGCCGCTTTTGCACAAAATGTTTACAGTTGGTGCTGGAAGGAACCTTAACGTCGACATCGTTTGACCAGTAAGCCGCCAGACACCGTATTCTCGTCCCATCGGGATCACACGATTGAATTAGACCAGAGGTTCCGATCTTCGTTGCAAGATGTAGCTGGCGTAATTGCAATCCAATCATGTCATCCAAGCCGCTGGCCAGGCGAGGCACTCGGTGACATCCTCTACAACGGGCCTTACAATCCACAAGAGCGCAATCCGAACCAAAGCGGCCTTCAGCCATATTAGAAATCTGATGCTCGAGTTCTTTCTGATTTAATGGGCAGTGCGTTCCTGACGGTAACGGATGTGGCGCTTATTGGGATGAGAGCTTGTGATCGTCGTCTTCTGCTCAAAATTAACGCTGGTTGGCATCTGTGCCAGGCCGGGCCCATTGCGTGGATAGAAGAAAAGAATGTAACGCTCTATGTTCGTTGATATGTCCGCGAGGAATCATTTCATTTTGCTATCAGCGATTTTGGTGGGAACAGGCAGTACGAATTTGAGATATACCAACCTGAGGTCTGCGTGCATCGGCCGCAGACCAATCATTTCAATAAACGGCGCTATACACTTCGGAGCATTTACGATGAGATCTAGGAGTTATCACCGTAGAATAAGCGAAGATGTTCTACTATCACAGCCGCAGTCGTTCCCAAGCAAACTTAGCTACGATCAGTGCTTCGTCTTCGGCGTTCCCAAGAAGATTGACTTGGATCATTTGGGTACCTGCACGTACGCTCTATTAAGCTCGAATGGGACTGTGTCAACCAAGCCAAGCAGTAACAAGGTATGATCATGACCGTGAACGGTTGCTAAAACGATCTTGAACAACAGACCTCGCAAGTTAATTTGCGACGATCACTCAGTAAGTTACACAGCCCAGATTATTCGCATGAACTTGAACATACCAGACATGTTGTAGTGAATACAAACTGGAAATTGAAAGGAACTTCACTAATGTTTGAGCTTGGATTTACAATTACGGAGTCTAAAAATAGTACTACCAAGTTGTAATTCTCTCCCGAGACCTTCCTAAGATGACACATTTCAGAGTCTTCCTCGGCGCCCCATCCGTCAGTGATCTCAAAAATCATTCAGCTGGTTCGTACACCTGGAAGACTATCGAGCATCCTTCAGCAGAGGCCTCCCAAGCACTACTATATCCTCCTGCAACATCAGAGGCCGCGAGCAGACGAATATCTCTGCTCTACCAGAACATTATATTCGACGACTGTGATGAAGAAGCCCTTGATCAGGAGCGTGTTGACAAGAGCGCATGGCCTGAGGGAAGCCAGCCTTTGATGAATGGTACGTTTATTGCATAGCTCCACGATCGCGAGTTCCACTTCACATACGTGCAAATAGAGCAGACGACGGTGATAACCTGGCCTCCGACCCCTGTTGCAGACACCGTTGATGTACCTTCCTTCCTACGGGTATCGCAGTCGCAGTCGCAGTCTCAGCTTGCAATGGATCAAACACAGGAAACCACCTTTGTGTCTTACTCAGACGCGTCTTCTATAGCTCGCTTCCCGCACTTTCAGATTAGCCTTCATAAGGTCTCATCTCTTGCATCCCTCTACAACCAAAAAATTGCCAGAGGGAGAAAAGTGAATGTATTACTCGCCACGCTAGAGGTGGAAGGCCCTGATACAGTGTGTGTGAAGAAAGGCTCGGACGCAGGGAAAGAAGTTTCTGTTCTCAAAATGATTCTGGGTGATGAAGATGGATCAGTATGCAAGCTCACCGCATGGCGTGATGTTGCAGAGGCTTGGGGTGCATTGGGCGCCAAGCGTGGAGATATAATTTATCTAGAGAGTGCGTATCGTATCACCCTTGGGATCGCATTGCGTGGACCCACGTTACTTCACATCACAGACCTCGCACCAACGTGCGAGCCAGGCAGCTCGATCACCCTTACCGCTTCTCCATATAACAAGCCCACCGCGGAGATTTGCTTTCGCACCATGCCTTACACACGTGAGGATAATCGTCTCCGGCCGGACCTCCGGCTCGGGAAAAGCGACGCTGCCGTCAAGAAGGTCGCTGCACTGACCCAGTGGTTCGAGCGGCTAGCCGGGTTGGTGGTTAGTTAGCTGAGCACATGCCCAGCTTGACAGCATCACTATGGCTATTTCACATCTAACGTCGGTGACTCATAGTCCCAGACGTAGCCACTACAAAGCCACTAGATCCTCGCTGTGGCGCAAGTTACCGGTTGCGCTGGCGTCATTGTCGCCGGGCCACCGGCCGCAGATCTCGATCGAAGATGTTACTCGGTAATTATGCCTGCAGGTTCACTAGCCCGCAGCTGCACGCAAGTGTTCTTTCATTCATATGCATGCATACACAGCCATCAAACATTTCTGCTTATAATAGATATGTCAATCCGCGATTCGTTCCGTACGCAGGACAATGCCAAGCACACAGGTCCACACCATGGGCGCCACCGCTTTGGCCACACCATGACCATCAGTACAAAAGCCCACTCTCACTTTATCTGCGGATGTGGATGTGGACGTGGACGATGGGACACCTCGACGTTAGCACTGGACTATAAAGCTTCCTCATCGTTCTCCTTGCCTGCCAGTGACCCCGTGTAGTGTCATTCGCAGTCATCCAGATCTCGACGAATCCTCGTGATATGCCCTTTTCAGAACCCGTCTCTACAAGTTTTCTCTCCATTCCTTCTGTGTTTACACGTCTTCAACGCAGCATTAAACTTCGAATGCACGCACCCTCCGTTTCCGAATTCTTCTTGCCAAATCATCTTACCCTGAAGCGCAGGAGCTCTCTTTCGTCCACCCGTACGCAAAAATCGTCCTTCACTTCCAGGGCCACAAAGCGCAGGTCTGTACTTCCATCGCTGAAGTTATCCTCGTCCTCGTTATCTTCCTGGTCTTCCCGGGACACGGAATCCAGTCCGAAACCTGTGGGCTCTGAGTCAAGTGCCGAATCGACCGTCCCCGGTATTATTGTGACACCTGCGAGTCCTATTTGCCCTTCGGTGTTCACATTTGCTGTAAGTTTGTTTCCGTTCAATTTGATTGATTGATTCTGACCGTTTGACGCAGCCTCCACTCGGGCAAAAAATTACTGATCGGTTCTGGCCCGAAGAAGATCTTGAACAGGAGGATCAAGATAAAATATCTGGAAATGGCAGGCTTTTGTCGCCAATGATCGTGAATGTGTTGTCACCTCCTCCCTATCACCGACGTGCTCCAAATGCCATCGTGCATCAGGATCACATACTATCTAGGTCTGTTGTCCAGATTTGGCTTCTTGAAGTCTGAGAGGGCTGACGATGTGCTCGCAGTGATAGCTATCCTTCGCATTATAGAAACCAGGACGACTCACGCCCTATGCGGTTCCCGTTCTGAGCATAAATTTGTGATCTAGATAAATGGTATCTTACCCTCGCGTTAATCAGACCTATTGTCTGCCCGTAGACTAATTTGCATAGTGTATTCTTGTATTCTAATGTTTACTGTATCTTGGTTTCCCTTTTGTTACTTCCTGGATCTAATAGTGCAAGTTGGCCTGCCACGGCGCAGGCCTGATTATGTTAACTTGAAGCGTCGCTTGACAGGGGCGGTTGCACCTCATCCAACACTATTCGAGTAGCCTCCACAATAATCTCCCATTCTACCTTATGTAGCCTCTCCTCATAAGCTTCTATCGCCTCCCCTTTCACCACCTCCACTCTTCTCTGGATCAACGGCTCCCCGCGATCGACTTCTTTGACCACACGATGCACCATCACGCCCAGCTCATCCACCTCCCCCTTCTGGAACGCCTCAAAGCCTCTTTCAATTGCATGCGCACCATCAAACTGCCCAAACAAAGCCGGATGGATGTTAATCACAGGTACCTCCCTTGCAAGCAGTTCTTCGCCCTCCAATACCCGCGTCCCCTTAAATACATCCAAGAACCCCTCGCTGACGATGTGCATCCATCCCGCACACACGATTGCGTCTGGCTTTGCGCGCAACACGATGCGTGCGACCTCGACATCATAGTCCTCACGCGTCTTTCCGGGGTTTGATTTAATGAACGGTTGAAGACCGAGGTATGCGGTAGGGATCGGAGGCAAGGCGGTGGAAGCGCGTATCAGACCACGTGCATTTTTGCGATTGGAAAGAACAAGGACGATGCGGGTATTAGGCAGGGACGATGTGTTCTGTGCATCGATCAGTGCTTGAAGGTTGGTTCCTGTAGCCACGATCTGATATGATAGGATGTACGCTTGCGATTGAGATCAATACGTACCCGCTCCTGAGATGAGGACAGCCAATCGTCGTGGCGACGTTGCTGCAGGGTTTGGATCTTCCATGTCGCTGAAACGGTATTAGCTCTTATCAAAAGTCCATGATATGGATAGCGTACTTTGTGAGCACTTAATCCGCGACGTTGTGAGAAAGTTTGCAAAGTACAGTTAGGTACCATGTTACGCTATTGTGGCGTACCTGATTTAGACTTAGCAGATATTCAGGATTTGTGGTCGCGGAGTTCAGCATAAATGAAAGTCCTGCGGATCCCAAAAATAACTTGTTTCTGATAGAAACTCTTGAGCTTAAATGTTGAAGCGGAAAAGCACAATGTTTCCAAGAAGGTACTCTGGGTAAGTTCTCAAAGATGAGAATGAGAATCAGTATTGAGATGGCCGAGCACACCGACAGGGTCCATGGTACATGTAAATCTAGAATTATAAGTAATGGGTAATGTAGCCAAACGACAAACACGGCGCCCATATCCTGTGATCCTAGAGGGGCGCCCGCCTTTTACGTTAACGGAGCGTATCTATGTGGTACACTTTTGATTCGACAAAGATGATACAAAACACCAAATGAGTAACGGTAAAGAGCGTTTATACTGCAAGTTTTGGTGAGGTCAAAAAAGAAGGTTTCGTTACTCGGTGGTTAGTGTTACATAGATAGAAGACAAACATACAACGAAAGCGAACGCGTGCAAGTCGATGAAGCTACGCATAATTATAATGATCAAGCAAGTGGTCACTGAGACAAAATGAGAGGAGTGGGGTTATCAAAACGTAGACAACAAGATGCGGTCAGAGCATAGCAAGCAGAAGAAAAAGCGATACTTCGTCCTGAAGTCCCAAGGCGTCCGTGCACGGCACGGGAATTGTGTGTAACGCCTTAAAAGCTCATAGGCCTCATATCATCATGCCATATACTCCGCCATTGCCAACGTTTATCGGGACGCCCAAACCTTGCTTCGTCATCATGGACCCCATACCATCCTCGACCCTGCCGCTCCATGACCCTGCGATACCAGTGTTGATGTGGAGGTTTCCCAGGCTCAGCCTTTTGGGTAGACCGTAATCGGGGAGGGCATTCGCAATCTCGTAGCCCATAGACGAAGCTCCATGGGATGGTGAACCATATCCAGAGCCAGGGCTGCTGTGACCAGATCCGACGGATGATGTGTCGTCAGCATCGGCGACATACCCCATGGCACCGTGCTGCTGTTGGAGCGCAAGCATTTGCTGCCGTTTGAGGTTGGCAAGGGCCGCTTGGTCCCCAAAGTGATGTCCGGTCGTTGCCGACGATCCCATGCTGTGCGAGCCATTGGGAGGTGTGATTAAGTTACGCTGCACTGCGTGTTGTTGGGGATGTTGAGGGTGATAGGCGTTGTACATGTTCGACCACGCTTTCATGTTATGTTGATCCATAGCGGAATGGTGTTGTTCAATGTAAGGGGCTGCAGCAAAATTCACCCGAGGTTCGTAAATTGAAGGCATTTCCGGGTTCTCGAAGGAAACAGGAGAATGCATCTGAGCGATCATAGGACCGCCCTGCGAGTTGGGCGGGCCACGTGGCATCAAATGCGCGATGTTCACGTCAGTGGGGGGCATATTCCCATGTGCATACATGCCGTTCTTGACCATCGGCGCAGAGGGCATGACATCCTCAGTGTCGTCCATGTTGTTTGGCATCGAACCAGCGAATTCATCGTCACCCTCATCATATCCGTCATACGCCTGACCTTCTTCATCTTCTTCCATGATAGTTGCAACAATTTCGACTTCGCCATTGAGGACCATGGAAAAGCCTTCTCCACGAACAGGCTCCTCCACATAGGGAAGACCAGCACGATCACGCCATTCGTTGAGCTCTCGGCGAAGGGCATCAGATTCTTGCTTCAGGGCCCGCAACTCCCGCGAAGCTAGGAAGCGGTGACGCCTTGACGCGTGAACGTGAGCGATCGAAGAGTTAACGATCGCAGACTTGGAAGGTCTGCGGATCTGCGAAAGATTAGGAAGCAGCGCGGCGAGGTCCTAAAAAGATAGCGTTCGGATCAGCGCTTCTTTGATCAAGAAAAATAAGGCTTGCCAAGAATCTGCCATTGAGAGTCTCCCTGCGCTGTCTCTCGACTGCGTTGTGAGTAGCACGCCTTTCCGCGGTATTGGCCCGGCGACTGGGCTTTCGTTTGACCTGCGTAACAGCGCCATTGGCTGAGGCTGTGCTGGAACTTTGTGATTGGACGTTATTGTTTTGCTCTGTGGAGGATGCCAACGGAAGTGAAAGAGTTTGACCGGCGGCAGGAGTAATCGGAGTTTGAGGGGGAACAGAACCCTCTACCGAAGCAGGAGAATTGCTAGTAGATGGAGACGAAGAGGAAGCGATTGGAAGAGTTAAAGCCATGATCGACAAACAGGAGTTCTACAAAGGACAGGTAGAGTATAATTGAGATGATAACACGAGTGAAACAGAAGAGAGAGATGGGTTCCGGTGACAAAAGATGATTAACCAATTGATATCGATTTTACAAGGAAACGGTGATAAGAACAGTAGGGTACGCGAGTTTCCTCAGCGGAGACCTTGACTGTGGGGATTTGCGGGTGGAGTAGAAAACGGGCTATATGCAAGTAAAGTGGTGGATAGTCGACGAGCTGCTATAAATCAGAGTCGCGAGCGAGCTCAAGCGTACTACTGATTGGTCCTTTGAGGTATGTGGGGGTCGTTTGAAAGTCGGATTGTGAGAAGCCGGCAAGGGTCGCGAGATCTATAGCAGGTCATTAAAATATTGAGTCTGTGAAAACAAGAAAGACTGACTACAAGCGGGATCCTTGTTAGCGGCGAGGCTTATCGGGGATGAGGGAGAAAAGGGTTTATAGACCTCAAAGGACCATGCAGAGAGGGAGGACTGACAAGTGATGGGGTTGTAAAGTCAAGAAGACGAAGACGACGCTTTCATATCAATCGGCTAACTCCGCATTATTTTATTATTTTCCCAGAAATCACAAATCCCTCTCACGTATACCTATCTAACCGATGTCACCAACGCTTGATGCCGAAGATTATTTAATCTTATTTTAATTTGTACTTATTTGCATCCGTCCCTATTCATTGACCCTTTTGGACATTCAGTCGGCTTTGCCGCTCAGCAATGCACTGGGCTCTACAGCACAATACCCGATCCCCGGGCACTCTTTACAATTTTAATACCCTCCTTTACGTTCAATCCGCGTTCTGAACTGAGTTACATCCTTTGATCGCGGATTTTGACGTTGCAGCGCCTTCGGATCCTCTTCTAGCTAACCGCAAACGGCGTTGCTATCACCACCGAAGGCTTGCAACTCCTGCTGTCTTCCCTCGGTCGATTATTACTATCAACTGCTCACGGTCTCTAATATTTTTTTGCCATGTATGTAGACTCCGTTGTCGTTTCATCGAGGTGGTCAGCGCGGCGCGCTGATATAATTTTAGTAAGTCAAGTTGAAGTTCCGACGTTTTTGAAACACACTGACCTGGTGACGTTAATCATAGCATTGCAGTTATGTCTTGTTCTCCTTTAGGCACTGCCGAGGCATGGCAGGGTTAGCTAACATTGCTCCCTCTCCAACACAAATCCCTTGGGAAGTACCCTCACACCCTGTCAAACCTATATTTTGTCTCCCTCAGGCTCCACTTTCTCCGGTATTTTTGTTATGCTTATTTTCATGCGCCACAGCATTGGTGCAACTTTCTTACAATTAAGTATCAGCGCCCCGCATATTACAAGAAGTCATGAGAAGATGCGCAACGAGGCTTCCGAGAAGTTCTACGGCGCCGTATTACCTTGTTTGATGGACATGAGCAGATCCATCAAAAGCGCGAGGACGACGAGGCCGCCGCGGGCGCAGAAACACGGAAAACCGGTCATGTCTTATTATCACAAGCCAGAGTCGTATAAAGGTACCATGACCTGACTAACCTCACTCTGTCGCCTGCAGCCATTATCAACTCATTTGACACCTAGTAGTACTGTAACTCAGCCAACCATTCACACGATGGCAGCCATGCAAGACGCCAAGTGCGAACTGATATCCGCCGAGGATCAACTAGGCAACGTTCTGATGAATCCCTGTCTATCGACTCGACGTCAAGTCAATCCGTCATTGCTCGTGATCAAAATTTGACTCTTCAACATGCTCAAGGATGAGAATCACCGGGCACACTTGTATCTCCGATGTTGCAAAAAGGACACGCGTGATGTGTTCAGAGAGAGAAGTAGTGTTGGTTGTAACGGAAGCCTCAGGCGTTTCTTTTACTATAATCATTGGATTTTGAATCGATGACAAGTGACCTTGGTCAGACAAGATACTCTTGCACATACACACGCAGCTCCAGCCAGGTCCCGTTGAAGGCAATTCCGACCTGTCAGTGAGAGCTACATGTGATTGTCACCCTTTTTCCTGCAGTTCTCCTGAATGTGAAGTTGACCTTGGCGGTACCGGAAACCCGCAGGCCAGCTGCAGCCTGGAACTATATTTTGTCGTCCACTATGGCCGCTCTGTAGATCCCTTTAAGCGGGGAGCCCCCTGCTTAAGAAGTACATATGGCCTTTTCATGAATCCTTTGCCATTCTACCAAAGGTCTAGAACATAAAGTCTATTTTGCCTGTTGCAAAGACGGAGCCAAACGTTCCCCGCGGAAGTAATCCGGATTAATTATTAAGGTCTGGAACCAACTCCGCTTCCGTTCTGTGTTTAACATCAGCACGTGACTGCAATTCAATCCAAACGAGTACGCAGTGAACACTGAACAACTAGGGCCAAGCAAACACCTGAGACAGCGAGGGAACGAAAGTAAGCAAAATCACAGAAAATACGATAACACGACGAATGCAATCTCAAATTTCCAGACACCTATGTGAAATACAATCACCTGTTCCAGTGGAATCTTCTGGCGCAACGACTTTTACGATAGTCCGCGCGCGGTCTGATGCGCCTGAATCATTAAGCCAGTTGTCATAGAATGCAGAGACAATTTCGTCTGCAACACCGTTGTTGAAAGACCGCAGCGTGGAACCATTAACACCGCGAAATCCGGAAAAATTGCATAGCCGCAGCGACGTGAGTTGAGACTTCTCTCATCGCCTACAGTGATGTGGCGAGATGATAAGAATGCGGACTCCGAGTTCGGCCAGGCTAATCGGATGATGTCCTTGGTCTTCATTGGCGGCCCGCCGCACATTGCGGATGAAGACTCGACCGGTTTCCTATTTGGCATCCCATGGCGGGCTGGACAGAGCAATTGATTACAAACTAATTATAGTGCAAAGCACAAACGCGAGGTTGTTCCGGAGTGATGTGAAGGATAACACGATGAGTACGGGAAGTTGAGCTATGGCGGCTAACTAAAGAGCGACACATCTCGGAGCCTTCCTCTGTCAGGGCTTCATTAAGCGGTTTGACCAGTTACAACAAATTATTGTGTGAGTACATCTTGAGAAACACTTTCTCGCGAGTGCCGTCGAGGTCGGGACATGGAAAGTGAGGCAAAAGTGACATGAATCGGAGCTTCCCGCTGCACGTAGGAAAATTGCGTAATCACATGCAGAGGATGCTAACAAGCTTGCGTTAACGATCAAATCGCTCTACGAGGCGCCGAAACTCGGAGATTTTGGTCCGTGGGATATCGAATGGAACGTGGATGAGAGATCGGGCACTGAAGCTCATCAAATCCATACTGACTATCACCGATGATTAGCGTTAAGCCGCTTGAACAGGCTGCGCCAGTGTCGATTGATGGAGACAGACGATCGAGCAGTGCGCATGAACATGCCAACTGGGTCCAAAATATCGCACGGCCTTGCTTGATCACCCCTTTAGCAGTGGTCAATGCATCATGACGAGCAATATTAATGGAATCTGTGGCAACGCAAGAAACGGCCTTTCTGACAGCATCAAATGGCGCCAAGACGATGATAAAAGAGTAACATGCCAATAAGGAATGTCAATGCAGTGTGATAGGCAACCAACGCAGAACTCACATCAAATTTACTGCCTACATCAATCAACTGCAAACCTTATAACCCCCCGCCAACTGAGTAACTAGCTGACTAGTTGATTCGTTGAAACTTGAAGTTTTCCTAGTCCTCGGCAGCTTTTTCGTGTCAGTACGCAAAACTTGAACAAAATGACATCACATCTTCCTATTACACTGCGAGAAATTCATTGGAGCGATACATCCGCGACTATGTGCCTGCGTGTCGTGTATCAGGTAAGCGATGATCGATGAAGAGTTGAACGCTCTACGACAAAGCCCGAAAGCTTACACTCCGCAGCTGACTAAGCTACGGTAGTACTCGCCCACTACTAACCATAAATTTGACAAGGCTTCCGCGATCGTCATTCTTCAGAAGGCAGTTGCCACTAATCCTGAGGGTATGTGTTCTTCATCCAATGTTCTCCATCTTCAGAGAACACGTCATGGTCGCCACGTGCACAAACTCCGGAGACTGACCGTGTCACCGGTCATGCCGATTTCGATGAGGCAAAGTACAACATATCCACTGGTCCCGTCTCTGAGGTCACTCGAAGTTATTTTACTATGTTGCGTTTTTTTTCATCTAGAGGGAAATTGATATTACCCGCCATTGAAGAATATTTCCCTCAAGATTTCGACACGAACTATTCTGTGTGGCAGCAGAGTTGACAACCGATGTCATCTGCTCGCTCCTCAACTTGAATCAACCCCCAGTATGTTTGGGACACAAGTAATTCAAGTATTACTCATACCACATCGGCTACCTTTGAAGGTTTCATTAGAGGTCTCCGCCTATGGAATATCAGTGCAAACTGTGGTATCAGTGAGTTTGTGTCGAAGGTGTTTGTCTGAATTCGAATATCAGCTCCTAGGTACGCTGATGGTGCAAGAACATGCAGTCATGGATGATGGAAGCGGAAATAGGAGCTCCTCGGGAAGCGGCTTTCTTCCGTCCGCCGTATGCCCAGGACTTAGGACTATCAACCAAACGTATACGAGCTTCTGTAAGTTTTGAAATATGTTCATAGTCATTGACTGTATCTGTTTCTATAGTGATCGAAGATCCGACAAGTATGGCTGTCTTAAAGCAAGCTTGAGAAATGATTCCTCCAAAATTGACATGCCAAAATTATTCCAGATCTAATTTCTTACGTTCTCACATCACCTACCCCTTTCCAGTCGGAGAATGTCCAACTGCTGTAAGTCTGTGACTCATCACTGGGGTTGCCGAATATCAAACGATGACCAACTCGCAGGAGCTTGCGAGCAGCACAATTGGGGTTACCTTGTACCCCATCTGTTCTTCCACGACCAACAGAGTCGTCAATCTTACGCTTGATCAAACGGAGGTTTTATCTTGAGCTCGTAAGTTTTGCATTTTCCCACCTCTAATGATTCTCTTCAGAGGGGGTTTGGCGTTATATTATTGAGTTCTCTGAACGGCGAGGCAGTTCTTTAAAGATAGTTCACGTTGACTTGATATCACTTCACAGTTTCTTTTATTATAGGCCACGGGTATGATACTCCGAACCACCTCTCCTCCCGAGTTAATGGGACAATGTCCATATCGACGATCAGCTGGACTCAAAACATCGCTGACATGGTATGATTCTTAGTTATTCTCGTTATAGTTGTGTTTTTTCTCAGTTGTATACCTTTCTCTTGTCGATTTATGCATATAAGTAGCCCACGAAGCTAAGCCTTAGGTAGCTGGGAAGTATGTTTTCATGTCGGCGGAGGGCGTGACGTGAAACGCCCGCCGTTTGTACTGCATATGGGAATGCCCCTATGAATGCTATATATCGAACCTTGTGAATTACGGTGGGCTCACATCCACTGACTATCATATCGACCAGCTACAGGCTCTGTGACTTCCCTCCATCGAAGCAATTGAGTACTGCGACACACTGTAAGTACCACAGCGTTGGTTTTCCCCATATAAGTATCTAGCAGAACATTCCGTCTCAGCAGCACGCGATGAGTATATAGGCCCCCCTCTATAAGATAGTCTTGTTGACGAGGCTTCTACAATGATCATCAACCCTCAGGATGAATTTGTCACTAATCCCGAGGATCCGTCTTCCGAGTCTTTTATTCAATGTTTCCTGTCTGCGGAAAAAATGCCACGATTCCGACGGGAGACTGTATGGTTGTTGGACCGGCGGATCTCACAAAGCCTTTTAATTTCTATGTGTTTCGCAGGTGTCGGGAGACCTATCTTCCGAACAATCCAACGACATTTTGCGAAGTTGGCAGCCATGATTATTGTGGTATTGCACTCGCACGTACTGTCAACTTGGCCTTTCTCCAAATAGAGCACTCGTATAGAAAGTGAAGACGTAGGAAAATGTAGAAGACGAATGAGCAAAGATAGTTTGTTCAATTATTCCGGTCGGGGTGTACGATGTCGTTCACCCTTATTATTACAGCTTCTCTCCTCGATAATGTGACTAATGGCTGCTTGCGTACTAATCTTTTCCCACCTCATTTCCATACACATGTACACCGCATTTACATGTTGTCTCAGCGCCATTCTACTGGTACTCTCTTACCACTCATATGAATACAACCAAAAGGCTCTAGACTCTACGTATCTAAAGCGTCATGACGCATGTATGTTTTTTCCAACCAATTTACCGGAGTCTCACCGAGGTCGAAAAGTCTTCCAGAAGATGTTAATGTGATTCCAGTCTCTGAAACTCTTAAGCGCGTGTCTTCGAAAACACTTCTTTCAACCTTATCACTTGAGTTAGAACTCATCAATTTCGCCTCGTGCCGTCCGACGTCATGGAAGGATAGACTTACAGACCTTCCTCGTATTACGTGTACTGTGTCTAGTACTAGGATGTCGAGGAAATGGTTGTATTGCGGGTCAGCCAACATACTCGCCAAATAGATGTTGAAGCCACTCACAGAAGAACAATATAGCCACTTCGTGGGTCAACAAGGTCCGCCTTAATTGCCGCAATCCTGCACAGATGTGGGACAAAACAAATTTCCCAAGATAGTCACAATGTTACTTAGCACAAATTCAAAAGCACGCCTCCGAGTTTCAAGCAGCCTTCTTCCTACAATCACACCGGAAACTCCGCAGAGAATGAATGGGCCCCGATTGCCTTCACCGACGAGGTCATATTCAGCAGTAAAAGGGTATCTCCAGAAAAGGCAGGCGCTGACAACTGAGATGCGGGAGAGTTGGTGTGTCAAAATTATAGAAGCAAAAGACTCACGTCACTGGCTGCTGAAACTTGGATTTGGCCTATTCTCATACGTAGATCAAAGATGAGTTTGGATCAGGAAATTGAATAGACGGCTTGTGCGGACGAACACCTTTCCTCCAGGATTTGCGATTATGTGTTCTATGTAGTGTATCAGCACAAAGATTGAATGATGGTTACCTTAAATTCGATATGCTCAGAAACCTTCTCACGGAAAACCCTGTAACCGGCCTGGTTGAACCCGGCTTCATTCCCCTCACCGATGATGTTCAGGCCCCTGGGGCTTGGGTGTCAATGTGAATCCTATCGATATATGCGTGAATGACGAAGAACTTTTTTATGCTTACAGAAGGCCAATATTATCTGGTACGAGGGTTAAGACTCGTTGGCGCAACTACCCAAATCCGGAGAGGTTCGCGGCCCGGGACTCATCCGTGTCTGATAGAACACCTATAATGTGCCTTGTGCGAATCAAGACGACGGAGATCCGCGATGCCCGGGAGCTGCGCAAGAGATACGGTGATTTTCGGTATACGAGGCTTATCACGCCTTCGAATCAAAGGATGCTCTCCTTTCGTGCCAAAGACATTTGATTCTGGAGTTGCTTCCTATCGGGATCGGCTCCTGAAAATGTGACGATATTGATTGCGCTGTCAATGCATTCCTCCAAGCAACCTCGAAGGGGGTGTGACAAAAATAATAAGATGAGTTGGCATAGCGTAAATGAGCGCTATGCTCGCAATTGTCAGCGAGAACAGGGGGAAGGCAATAATAATAGGAATATCAATTGTGGAGCAGCAAGATAAATTTACATCGGACACCAAACCAACAGAACTTCTCGGAAGATGCCTTAGGGTCGTAATGGAACTGTTGACGCATAAGTACCGACTTACCTTGCTAAGCACAGTCAGAGTCATAATCTCGATCCTCTGTCGTATTCCGTTTGCATGTACGGGTCTTGCTCGTCCCTTCCGTCTTGCTCGCTTTTTCTGTTCTGCTCGCTTTTTTCGTCCTGCTCGCTTTTCCCGTCTTTTTGGCTGCGTGACTTCGCACCAATGAGGTGATTTCATTCACCAACGACAGTTCCGTCTCGAGGACTTCGCTATCGTCGACCAAAGAAAGGCGATTGAGAGCTGATATCTCCTTGGTCCATATTTCTGTTGCTTCGAAAGTTGGGGTCTCGAGAATGAGAGGAATGTCTTGCGTCCGAGGGTCGGACACAATGTGCCTGAACGTAGAAATACCAAGATGACCGCTAATACGGTGATAAAATCGTCCATTTTATAAAGAACTAAGGATGGGGCACGCACAGTCCAATATTTTCATGTCGATCTTTTTTTGACCCGAGAGCGGCTTTGGAGTCATTTAAATGCAACCCCTTGAGATACGATAGTCCAACTTCGGTGTCGAACGCAGAGACTGTGTGATTCAGGTCACGTTTGTGTTTCATAGTTCGTATCTATAGAACTCACGCGTTGCACTAGAAAGTTACATTAGCTAATGTATGAAACGAAGTAGTCGACAGACATACTCCCATCCAACTTTTGTTGAGATGTCGTATCCCTGAAATCACGGTGAAAAGTTTGCGAGACAGAGAATGAAGCCCTTACTGCAGCGAACGCATGACCTAAATACCACTTGTCAGTAAGAACAAGCACAAAAGGCTGAGACGAACAGGTATCAAGGCAAATGCCTACTCGTGTCTTCTCCTCGACGTGGTCGATAATCTCCTTCAGCTCTGAAAACTGAGAGCCTATGACATTTCCTGAACCTGCCTATTTTGAACGATGAAGTGAAGATAGTCGATATTCCAAGCCGTATAAATGCACACCATGTTCTCGATGACAATTGTTATATATTTCGTCATTTTGTGAGCGTTGTTGATACATTCAGCGATCAGAGCTATAGACTCTTCTTTTGTGGCCTGCCCAACGGTCGAGCCTGGACTTCAGTAACGTGAGCTCGATTTTGACGGGAAAGGGTTGGAATGATAGACTCACTGGAAATTATACAGCTCGAGGCCAAGCTGTTCGCACCGCTGGAGATCATCAAGGAAACAGTTGAACGATTTCTGCCTCTTCTCCCTAAAACGAGACAACCATCGTCTTAAACCCACAAATAAAAAAGGCGAGCTCGTACTCACTCGTCCGGGTTTCCCAGATTAACTAAATAACTACCATGGGGAAGAACATGTTTTGGCGAATACCCAAACTCTTGCATTCGTCTCTTGAACACATCAACGCTTTCAGCGGAAAGTGGTGCGGAATCCCATTTTCGTTGGGACTTGACGAATAGAGCGAATGCGTTAGCGCTGTAGGGGTTTAGTATTCAATGCTCAGTACTTCAACAAAGAGAGACTAGCACGAAACGCGTCTCTCACCCGACCATCGCTGCATTTCGAACAGCATTCTCAACCCCTCCTGCAGTTGATACATGCGCCCCGATTTTCCACGAACCGGAGACACGTACTGGAAAGTCTCCCGTCAAAGGTTTATCCTCCGTCTTTGTCCGCTTCGTGCGGCGCGGAGGTTCTTTCGTGGCTAGAAGTTTCATCTTTAGTCACCAACCAGGAAATGAAGTCGGTTCACAGTCTCACAGGCACCATCATCTGACTCGTCTGCTAATACTGTTCTTCGACGTTTGGAGGACTCCGGGTGAGAGTCGGGTGACGTCAAAGGAATTGATACAGCGACGGCAGTAGATCTTCTAGTCTGAACCATAAGGTTCGTCGAAATGAGAACCCTTGTTTGCTTGAGTGATGAGAACGATGTGCAGGGTGCAGGTCTGATATGAGATAACGCTGCTAGCATCCGGTTCCCAAAAGTCGCAAGATTTGAAAGTCACTAGTTGTTCCATGTAATACACCCGCGGCATTTCCCGCCCCCCCAACAACAATCTACAACTTTCGAAATATTTTATGTGGGTCACAAGTTGCTCAGAAAAATAAGGTGTAGACGTATCCTGACTTCACTAAATGCGAAGTGTTTTAGATAAATATAGGTGAGGGGAAGGCGTAACGTAAACGAGCAGGCAGGGGCCGTTCTATGAAACTATATCATTCTCCATTGAACCTGGGAAGTTCCGCCGTTTTCGCGAATCGGATCATCACGTTTGCGTTCACATTTTTAGAACACAGGGAACATGTTGTAATAGGGGTGAGTGATTAGATCATGTTGCCGATACTCTTCGCAAGAGGGGGGGAGAGATACGACATTATGCAGGAGTTGACCGTTGATCGGTCGACGTGAAATGATCCGATGGTGGTTCTGTGTCGGGTTGATCCAGATTACAAGGCAAATATTGGATGAAACGACTACTTACTATAGTGCAGGTAGAAACTCGAGGAAAGATTGCGATTGCTTCTGTTTCTAATCGGGAGGCTGCATGCATATAATTGAAGTAACTGTGATCAATCGCCGCGCACCAGCAACGACCATTGAAAACTATGTTATGTCTTCGACGGGGCCTTTGACACAGACAAGTACTTTGTCTTCCTCCAGTGTCTTACACGGCGATCGCTGTCGCCTATGACAAACCTAACATCCCGGTTCCTAAACATCAATCCTATAAATTCATCCAACATTACATTTCGTGATACGAACCATGGAACTTCCCGGGGATGCCCCAGCAAGAATTATTCCTCAATTTGATGCCGGTATCGCCATTAATATCCTGGTCGATGTGCTTCTGCATTTCTAACACAGGGTATATGACACTTAATGCTGGCTCCGATAGCGCACCTAAAGGGTATTTCCACATCACCTGAGCTACTTCGCTCCCCGAAAATTCGGTATGCCCACTCATAACGCGCTTTCATATCAAATTTCGGAACTGTAAATCTCAGTGAGGTCGAATTACTAGGGAGATCGGTGCCTGTACGTCTTCTTGCGACACAGTAAACTCGTCATGGATTTTTTTTAAGCGTGTGTATGGGATTCGACAGAGCGGGTTCTACCCGCCAAGACAAAGTTGGTAATGATTGGGGTTAGTGTGATGGGGTATCCGCGGGCGGGTACATGGTAGATGGGTGATTAGATCTCCGAGGGTATGTGGCGTACCAGCACGTTATGCATTCCATGTATAACAGTAGTATTTGCGGTACCCTATTTCACATGAACATCATATAGTAGCAGGTGGGACAAACGAAGCAACTCACGAGGTTTGTATTTGTTGATGAATGGGGTATATACGCTGAAAGGCGCAGTAATTTGTATCAATCGCAAATAAAGAGACGGTCAAGGACCTCGTGCATTTACTACGGACTTGGCACGAGGGCATGACTTGAGAAGAAATCACAGCCCGAGGCTGTGCATAAAGTTTGATACGTGGTATGCGCAGCGAACACTAGGACGTCGCGCAAGAAAACTAGGGACATGATAGGCATCGTGTTCGTTAGGTCATAAGATATAGTAGTACGAAGCTGTGCATAAGCAGTCAGGGAATAGTTGTAAGGAGATAGGACCTCGTGCCTTTCCTATTTGAATATGTGGATGGGCTGTGTATACCAGTCTTTCGTCGAGGACATCACAACGGCAGGTTAACTCGGACATGTAGTCCGAAGCTGGTGTCAGTCCGACCTTCTACTCATAAAGTCAGACGAATAAAGACCTTGGAGAACGCAACCTTGCTTTCTTTGTGAGTGAAGCGCCCAGGACATTCAACCGACTCGGAGAAGGTGAGAACCAATAAGGATGGGTGAGTGAATAATAGGGGTGGAGGAATGAAGTATATGTCGGGGGAGATAGGTAGGTGCATAAGATGGAAAATCAGAATAACGAAACCGACATGATGGAGTAAGGATCGGATATTTGCTTCGGCGAGGCCCGAAGTTGAAGGAAGGGGAATTTAAAGGAATTAGTGCATTGGAGGAAGGATGATGGGAATGCCAGCAAGGTTTGACCAGGTTCTACATAAAGAATTACTGAATCGATAGCTTGGCTAGATAGTGACCGGTGAGGGGATTTGGTCTAGAGCAAGTACTAGCATTGATAGTATCGCCGTCGAGTGCGGTAGTCGGACACTCGGGACCGCTTGAAGCTAAGCCTGGCCTGGAACTTTAGGGCGCCTATTGAACAGTACTTTAGTGAAAAGTTCTAGACTCTTTTACCGACTAATTCTTCCATTGATACTTACTTGATCACCACTACCATCGACGTCGGCGAGCGTGGGTTTGAAGAAACCGTGAGTTTACTTGTGTTTGGGTTTTGACCTTTACAAGATACACTTTGCGATTTGAATAAATCAATTGGTGCCTACAGCCATGCACATGGACCACCACCACACCTCTGCAGCTAGTACAACAGGTCCTCCTTACTCTTCAGTTCGTTTATTTGCTTCACATCAGTTACCACCACCACAAGTTCAGCTACCTGATATAAACCACCCTTAGCGTGCATCAGACACAACGCTCCCTCCTACGGCTGCAATGAACTCTTTGCCCTACCGCCACCCTTGTCCAGTACCATGGGGTCCATCATCATCATCCAGATACGCTCGGTCCTCCCACTCAAAGAACAGGAAGATACCATGCCAGCAACAAGCGATTTCGTTAAAAAGCTATACAAGTACTTCTTCTCTTCCTTCTCCACCGTCACAACTTTTCATTCTTGTCCTACAGAATGTTAGAAGACCATACCTTCTCCCATGTCGTCTCATGGGGTCCACAAGGTGACTGCTTCGTCGTAAAGGTCAGTATTCTCTTCCAATTATTATTACTTCCATCAATCTTTGTTCACTCAGGACATGAACGAATTCACAAAATCTATCCTCCCACGCATGTTCAAGCATTCAAATTTTGCCTCCTTCGTCAGACAACTCAACAAATATGATTTTCATAAAGTGAGCCTTCGGATCTCGAACTTCTTTCTTTCAATCCTTTCCCCCTTCCACTGTTCCTTCTATTTTTATACCCCTACACCTCGAGTTCTCCATCGTCCCCTCCCATCACGCGACTTCTTGCATCCCCCCTCATATCGCCTATCAAAGGCAATACAATCTCCTTTATCTCAGAGATCCGCATTCCATTCTACCATAGGAATCCCCCATCTCCAACTCGGCCTTATCCGTCGATCTTCGGTTCGATCCGAGGCTTCTACTACCGCCTCTGCCTTCAAGACATCCAACAGTTTTTCCGTGCATTGGCACCCTTTTCGTAATTGGTCGTTGCCACAGGGGTCCTTGGCGTGACTTGGCACAATCACGTTGGTTCCCTCTTCATCTCCGTGAAGGCAGCCTCCAAACGCCATACATTCCTCCAGCCCGTGACAAGACGTACTTGCTACACGATCCACCACTCCACCTCCCTGCCTGTTTTACCTTCTCTTGACCTCGTTCTATTCTCTCGTACTAATCCTTCTAAATCAGGTAAAAACATCCGATGACGCCCAATTTGGCGAACACAGCTGGACATTCCGACACCCTGATTTCCATGCCGACAGGCGCGACGCTCTCGAAAACATAAAGCGCAAAGTTCCTGCTGCACGCAAATCTATTCCTTCCGCCTCAAACGGGGGTCTCAGCGGTGGTAGAGGAGCAAGTTCCGGCAGCCCCGTCCCAGGCGAAACTACTAACGCCGAAATAGCATCTGTGCAATCGCACATCAGCGTCCTGCAAAACTCGTACCAATCGCTCTTTTCGTCACATGATACACTTTTGACATCACACGAGACCCTACGAGGACAGACTGATTCTTTACTTGCCTCCCATTCATCTTTACGCGCTCAGAATGATAATCTTTTCGCTACGAATGAGAGTTTGAGGAATCAAATCGGGAGGGCTGAAGAGCGGATTAGGGTGTTGGAGCGTCAGTACGGGGACGTACTTGTTGAGATGGTCAATTTTCAAAAGGGGATGGCGCAGCAGGATGGCTTGATGCAGGGATTGATACAGTATTTTTTAGGGGAGGGAGGTGAGTGTCTTTGATTGTTACTTTATTTTTTTTATGTCCCTCTCCGCTTTCCCACTTTTTGTACCTCTTCAAATGCGATCCCCCGTGGGGGATTACCCCGGTGGAGATGAAGACTCGTCTGTTTGCAATGCGCTAGTCGTGGTCGTATAATCTAGGCGTTGATGGCGAGGCCTCAATGCCCAGTTTGATGGGTCCATGATGTTCAGTTGTCTACTAGGCACCAAGGACGCGGGTGCATCTTTGCGCTGGTAACGGGCCTGATTTTCTATGCCTGGGCCTGCCCTTCTTCTCGTGTACTTGTGTTTTCCCTCATTGATATATGTTGCTGTCCCCTAGGTAAACCTAAAGACCCCTCAGACGCTACCTCCCAAACCGCCGCCGGGTCTTCTACCACCGCTTCAGCACCCCTCGCTCCAGCATCGGTGTCTCAGTCTACTGTGTCTCAACCCCCACCCCAAACTCCCATCCGCAGCATATCTCAAACCTCAACAACACCCATCGCACCTAGCATGACTCCCAGTACACACCCGCCGCCTTCCCTCCTGGCATCTCACTCACAACAGTCCATGGGCCAACCTCAACCATCGCCCTTCCTTGCATCTCCTTCAAACTCAAATTCGTTCTCCATGCCTTCCTCACACGCACGCAAATCCATGTCGATGTCCCAGCCGCCTCAATCGGCCTCCCTCCACAACCCATATTCTCTCCCCCCTCCCCACCCCCATCAATTCGTTCCAGCTCAAGAACTCGGCCTTCAAGATCCAGATATGGTCGCGCGGCTGAGTCTGGTGCAGATGAATGAAATGTCAAGGCGAGCCGCGAGCGATGCGGAGTTTAGGACCCCGACTTCAATGCCGAGGTCGGGTTCTGGTGCTTCGGGGTCGTCAGCGGGTGAGGAGATGCATATGCAGAGGACGAGTGGGACGCATTCGCATTTGCACCGAGGGGGGCAACAGCAACAGCAGTCGCCATCACAAGCGTCAACACAAGACGGCAACGCAACGTTTATCCTTCCCCCTGATATGAACTGGGACGCGCCAACGACAATGCATGAGGGACTCCAGGTTTTTACAGTTGGTCATCTGTTACCCCGGAGTAGCGCGGAGGATCAGAATGGGAATTGGATGTTCAATGTTAATTCTTCGACGGGCGCTGTGCCTCCGCCTGCAGAAGGTGAAGGCGACGGCGAGGGAGGGAATGACAACGACAACGACACCGACAACGACAACCTACCATCGGAACCCGATCCATATTCCGAAGAAGTCGTACGTCCGACGTTGTCTAATGGACAACCTCAATCTTCGACTACGCCTACGACTATCCGTGTTCGACGGTCTACGTTCGTCCCAGGATGGGCTGTTCCTCCTAGGGTGCTGCTTGTGGACGACGACGCGGTGAGCAGGAGATTGAGCAGCAAGTTCCTGCAGGTGTTTGGATGCATGATCGATGTTGCTGTGGATGGCGTTGGAGCTGTGAATAAGATGAACCTTGAAAAATATGATCTGGTGTTAATGGCGAGTCCTTTTTCTCTCTTTGTGTATGTTACGAACTAATTTGATGTTTTCAATTGGGAACGCGACAGGACATTGTGATGCCCAAAATGGATGGAGTTAGCGCTACGAATCTTATCCGCCAATTCGACCACATGACTCCCATCATCAGTATGACGTCTAATTCAAAACCGAGCGAGATTATGACGTATTATTCATCTGGGATGAATGATATTTTGCCCAAGCCGTTTACGAAGGAGGGGTTGTTGGATATGTTAGAGGTGTGTTTTTCGTGTTTTTTTACCAAGAGCTAGGGATCTATATATTGATACGGCTGCACAGAAACACCTTATGCATCTTAAAGTTATCCAACAAATGTCGAAAATACCACGTTCGCTCGGCGTCCCTCCTCTGTCAGACCCGTCTTTTAGCGAAGCACTCGCGGTTGGGGCGTCGCAATTACAACGACACACTTCAGCGTCCAATCCCAGTTCCTCATCTAATTCATCCTCCTCTTCTAGTCTGCATCCGATGGGAATGTCGGGGTACGACGACGATGGACGGATTAACCCCCTAGCTGGGATGGGTCTATCTGACGAGCGATACGCAGCGATTCTCAGAGATCTCGTTACTCAGGAGAGCTTTTCGGGCGTAGGAGTGCCCGAGGGCTTTTCGTTCGGTCTAGCAGGTGCCTTAGGTTCTGAGATGGGAGGGGAGAAGCGAGGATTGGACGATGAGGGCGATGGGAGAGAGGGGAAAAGGGGACGGTTTGAGATCATTGAGTAAGTTTCATCAGAATGGATACCAGTTTCGGAGACGCTTTTTCTTTGATGCCAATCCCATGGACTCTTGCTTTTGCGAGCGTTTGGGTATGGCACGTTGTTCACTCATACTTCTCACTTTCCTTTACGTATTCTCGTCACGTCATGATCTTCATACCTCATGTTACCATGCTTTACTTTGCGCCTATGCCCGTCTTCATGATATCATATCATACGCTTTCGTTTCCAATTTCGCCCTTCTTGTATCGAGATTGTTTTTCTTCTCTTCTTTTTTTTTGTTCTCTGTATTACCGCTGTACTCTATTGCTGCATGATATATCGTATACGAATTTAGCTTGTGGAGTCTCCAGATCTGGACAACTATTTGATGGGTTAATACGTCGTGGCCTCCCAGCTAGACCAGTCGAATGTCCCTTCGTATTAAGATTTTATGGTATGTTCATGGATGCTTTCCCCATGGCATTAACGCAAACACTCCGCCATTACCCTGCCGCATCGGGAATTATCGAGCCTGTCAAAAAGGCCAAACAACATGATGCAGTTACCTGAGTCACGTACACACCCTAGATTTTTCATCTTGTTTGGTGAAACTAAGCTCATTCCGGCATAGTGGGTTCTTGCCCGCGTGAATGTAAATTCCGGTATATGCCGTCAGCAATATTTTCAATCGATAAAGCTCCTTCCTGGCAAGTATTCCTCATCGAAGATCTGATCGGTGAACTGGTCCGGGGAGTACTCGAAGGTCAGTTTGTTTACACCACACGTATGGATAAGGCAGGTGTCACTGTCAATGCGTGGTTCTGGTTAGGCAGAAACGTGGCTCAGCTGCCAGGTCTTGGTTTGAGATTCCAAGATCTGAGATTGATACTTATCATGATAATAGGACTTGCGCGCGAAGGTTTTGTGTACCCTTTTGGCCTCTCAGATAAGCTTGAGTCATCGAGACTTGAATTGAAAAGGTTACAGCAACAGATATCACAATTAAGGGCACAAAAATAAGATGGGGGAAGGTAAAGAAGAAGCGTACGAGAAACATCAGCACAAGAGTCACAAAATTACCGACGCAAAAACATCCAGGATTACGCCGAGAGAACTTGCGCATTATACAGCTTCGCATACTCCCCATCGCCTTCGATCAGTTGATGATGCGTCCCTCGCTCGACCACGCATCCATCCTTCATACATCTGCCACGAGGTATCAATTTCATATGTGACTAGAACGGTGTTTTTACTTACATAATCTGATCAGCCTCCTTGACAAGATGGTGGAAGCGGTGGGTGACAAGGATCATCGTCTTTCCTTGGCGGACGTGGTGAAACTGAGTAAGAATATCGCGTTCCGTGATAGCGTCCAAAGACGACGTGGCTTCATCGACTACGACTAGTCTGATATCTGTGTGATTGATCCTCATAAAAGTTCTAGCCCTGATGACGAGGCAATGAAAATGAGTAGCTATGACACGGAAGAAACGGCAAAGTATGTACGCAGCAAGTCGTTGTTTTTCACCACCTGTCACCATTTGTTAGTCAGTGAAAACGTGTACATAAACCGCAAGTGCAGACCTGAGATTGTGACTGTCTGCTGGTTATGACACGCCAATTCTTCCCGTAATCTCTCAGAGATAGTGCCATGAGCTCCATCGGCCCACGCGTTCCCGATGTCATAAGTAGGTTTCACCTGTGTATTATAGCCATTCTGCAATTTTGAAACCCAGTTCGTGCAACTACCCATTTTGGCTGCTTCTTGAATTTGCTCATCGGTCGCATGAACACAGGATGGCAACCCAAGGCAGATGTTCTCCTTCACCGACATGGGAAACAACAGGGGGAGCTGGGGCAAGAATGCAATTGATGC
The DNA here is from genome assembly GCA_016695485.1 of Suillus hirtellus. NCBI lineage: Eukaryota > Fungi > Basidiomycota > Agaricomycetes > Boletales > Suillaceae > Suillus > Suillus hirtellus. The sequence goes on from MU172347.1 coordinate 171,859, forward strand.
GCGCACATCATCGGAATCATACGTCGACAATGAATTGTCGTCAATCAAAATTTCCCCTTCAGTAGGATTGGAGAGACGCGCAATGAGCTTCAATAACGAAGATTTCCCGCTACCATTGACACCGACGACAAGAACAAGCTGACCAGGAGCAATCTCCAGGGTGACATTGTCAAGAGCTTTGTGACTGCATTTCTCGTAACGAAGCGATACTTGTCTATTTATATCATATGCATCAAAGTTAGCACGTCATCGCATTTGTAGCATGAAGCTCACCGAAAAGATATTTTCATCCCATCCGACGAGTTACATTGTGAGGGATTTGGATAAGACATCGGTCCATTGGATATTTTGCTCTTGTAACCGATAGCGTCGTAGAGCCACTTTGCCTGAAGGCACAAGCTCTTTATCGATGTATTCATTCCATATTCGCCGATGCTTAGGGAAAGCCTGTTGGTCGCTTGTTGCAGCAGAGCAATTGTCATCACAGAAGAAGGTGAAAGACGATGAGGCAAAACCAGCGCATAGACCGCCTTGAAGTATATTAGTACATCAGACGAGTAACATCCGATAACTTACGAGTGGAAGGTCGAGGGTTAAATTGATTAGGAAGTCCCAGTACCACCTTCTGATCAAACCACCTGTCCAGGGAAACGGTTCAGTCACAATTTCATCACCGAGCTGCTCAGTCGACTTCTTGTATTCTGCACAACACGTTAGCATAGGCACGCTTATTAAAACGTTGTCTTACCAGAGTGGATGCTGTTGGTGGCGCCGTTGAGTATCAATTCCTCTCGATATTGAGGTGAAAATGCCAGATCATATAGAGCTTTCATTCGCTTGAAAGGCACGTTGAGTGTATAAAAGATGTATCCTACCACGAGTTCGTTTCAGACAATAGCAATAGTCCTCAGTGACCACAAACCTTGAGCACCGGTAACATTGGATGGTGCCAACCAGCGGACGAGCGGATGAGCAATGCAAAATAGAAACAATACCTCTCTCTCCGGACTTGGTTTGTGTAGTACTGCGTTCATCAAGACGGCTACTTGCGACAACAGGGAAATGGTGGTACGAGTGATGTGAAATAAACCTTGCAAAAATGACGAGGCTGGTGCATCCGACGCAAAGTGGCCCCTCACGGGAAATATTGTGTAACAATCTAGGAAATCATATCACAAAAGGTTTTGAGAAGTAGACGAAGATCTATACCTTGCATCGAAGACACATCCACACGCATACTGGCTGGAAATATTGTTCACGGTCTCAATATGGATACAATTCTCGATGGATCGCATCACCTTCAATAAGCTGGGGAAGAAAATGTGCCTTCAAGCGACTATTAATGATGTCGTTCACATATGTTCTACAGGTAATGATCAGCCAGCCACTCGAACAAATAAATCACATGGGCGTACAGGCAACGACTGCAAGTAGGTTCAACGATGGCGCAGAGGAACCCTCCGTAGATGGCAACATCAAGTGAATCGTGAGACACGTTTCCCGAGGACTGACCCTCGACCTGCATAGGATAAGTTTCAAACATCAGATTCGGGCTCATCACTCACAAAATTGATTATGGAACCTAAACAGAAGAGAAGTAGTGCATCGGAGATGCCAAGCCACAGCGTGACGCAGATACGACTGATCAACAGCCCAGGACCTAGAAAATATATTTCCCCGAGAAGCCTTCGAGCATAGGACAAGTGGGTGAAAGAGACAAAATACTGTCCAATCCAAGCTCGAATGTCCGAGGTCCAGCTGAGAGGTGACGGGCTTTCATAGGCAACGGTATATATGCCGTGACTTAAAGTTCGTGGTGGGGGACAAGGGGTCGGGACTACATCCAGAATACAAGAAATCGTCGGTTTCTTCTTGTCGGTCATGATCGTGCACGCGCGAGAAATGGTGGTCTCTGGAAACTATTTGATCGAAGGCACGTATGCTGGGAGGGTATTTATGTGTTATTTGAAGGACACACACCGCTTCTCAACTCGTGCCACCGTTACTCTTGTGCTTCGTGGATGAGGTGGCCAATGAATAAGAATCTGTGATTCCTGGAAGCGATCGATTTGACATCGACAGAGTGGTGCCGCGAAGAGGCCCACAGATCCACCACCTGTTGCGACACAAGTACGGATGCCAGATGACAGACACCCCATAAGGAGAAGGACTGTAAGAATTCAGGAGGGTGCTGTGTGTCTCAGGAGACAAAAGTCCGACACCAATAGGACAATGTGTCCGTGGCTGGTGCTTCTCCGAAGTCCTACTAGGCCAGTGTGTGCGGGTACACACAATAAAAAAATGTTTTGGTCATTATAATGGATGTTCCTTGATTTCTTATGAGCTGGTAATATCCAGAAAAGCAGCTTCCTGTAGGTGATATGCGTCTTGTACAAATCGCATTGCACGAGAAAGGTTCATCGATGGCCATACCCGAGTCAACCCGAGGAGGAAAACGACCACGAACCTCTGTTCGAACAAGTGTGAAAATACTCGTGGAGAAATTGTCAACAACAGTTCATTTCGGTCGTTGAAACTTGGAATGCCATCATCGCGCCCACAAGCAGCTTGCGTTTGTCACGATGTTTTCGGTTAGGACAACGCTATGATCCAGCAGCGGGGCCGAAAAACCTGAAACTAGCAAATCACTTCCCACATATGGCTTGAGAATAAACATGGATGCTAGCTTCATAAAGTCGTTTGAGCTAGCTGATGGTCGGGAAAAAACATTGATGCTCATGACCTTAATGAATAATGTAACATGATGACCCGGGCATGTGAACATTTTGGTGATCAGTATTATGTTAATAATGGGAAACTACGGACATCCTGGGCCAGCGTGTACATCGAGGACACACCATCGAGATTGAATCGCCGGTCACACTTGGGTGCACAAAACAAAGAAGAATGCAAACTTAAAATAATATTACGTACTAGCGTTTCTCGAATCGGAAGCTGTTGTACACCTAAATTTACTTCCGCGCCAAATTTGAATTGTTAAGAAGTAGCAGTACTTGTTGTTTCATGGTATAGCGAGTTTTTGTTGTGTGCTTGAAAAAAAAAAAAGGCCACGTTGCGGCCCTGCGGAAATTCACTGTAACAAACGTTGTCAAGGGGAAGGCTCTTCCTGCCCGTTTTACATACAATTATAGATAGGCCGCAATACCGCAACAAATCTGATCTATATTTCCTTTGTGTATTTCAAACAAGGGACTGCTTTGTACCCTCCGAATTCAACCATGAGTCCATTTTCTCCCATACATCTTCCTGCTCCTGTGTCCACTCTCGCGTCTTTTCACTGACACACGCAACGCACAAGCCCTCGGCGGCCCAGTCTATTTGCTTAATTTGCTCAAGCATTTCGAGTGGTTTGCAGACGCCAGAGTCAGATATTGCGGGCGTTATCACGAGCAACATCCATTTGTCCGCAAATACATCTGTACATGCCATATGAGGAGTTGCAGGCTAAAATAAATAATGAATTAGCACACAGGCTTTTGGTCACACGAGAACGGATGGAGTAATAAATAAAGTAAATCTTCCAAGGTTCGGTACTCAGTATTTGATGAAGGCTATAACGACTAAAGCCAGTGGAACATGTCAACAGAGTCATCGTTTGATTAGGATCTCATTTCCCGGTGACTCCTCACAAGTCAAAATATTACTGCGGTGGCTACTTCCTCGGAATCAGATAACAGGAACACGCACCGGTGTGAACAAAACAGGGGTGAAATGCTCCACGATGCCGGTCATCAGGCTTCTGCACCGCTTAACATCTGTAGGGGGTAGAACGAGGCGTGGCGTTGAGGATGACCCTGGCAAGCCATTTGATTTGATGGAATTTTTCAGATCCAAGTCATCGTCCTCAGGTTCGAATTCAGAAGTCGTGACGAGGCTGTAATATATGCCCTTTCTGATCTGGAATAGTGGAATCAGTTTCTCGATAATTTGTGCCAAGACCCTTGGAAATACCGAACGAATGAAAAAAGGTATCCGACAACAGTGAACACTTTGTTCCCCGATCATAAATAAGAGAGAATAATCACCGAAACCTAGCGGTTGCCTCCCTCCAAAAAAAGAACCGTAGGAGTTGGACGCTTGCCCATCAGCAGCAGCATACACAAATACTCCGGAACAAAAAATTGCTCATGAACAATAGGAACGAGCCACTCCCAGCGTTGGAAGCAACATTCCCGGACGCGAGGAGAACACACAGCCTGAAGCACAGCATGTAAAAAATCAGGCATTTACCATGCCACAAGGGAACCCCTTCGGGATACTACATGATCGCCCGCCATGCGTCGGGTACCGCAAGATTTTCGAAGGACCAAAGAGTATGCACAAGTATCTGACTGGCCATTGGAATGAACTATCATGCCACAAAAAGAAACCAGCAAGTGGCAAGCGTATCCGAAGAGGCTTGCTTTTCATAATGATTCCATTCACTAATGCAACAACAAAAAGGAACCTAACAAAAACGCAAGTATGACAGAATGGAGATGAACTCACCGAGGGAATCTGATACGAGTGCGCCAGTGCCAGTGCCTCTTCTAGATGGTTCTTAGGATGTGCGAATGGCTGAGGCCCCTGTGGAAACATCGACACAAAGTAAGCCCGTGCTGACATGTGCACGCCAGGCAAATCAAGCTGATCTGGGGAAGAGACACGCAGGATCGCCGCAACATGCGAGAAGGGTGCTTGAGCGGAAAGAGGGCTGCAGGGGCATCAAGATTGTTTTATGTCAGTTCCACCACGACAGAATGCTCTCACGTATCATGGTATAGATGCTCCAGCAGTGCTGTCAAATCTTGGACTTGAACACCGAGTTCTGGTGGAATCAATACTTCAGAGTCGGCGCTGATCTCGCTATCAAGCATCCTTTGAACAAAGCGGGATTGTCGACGCAGTAAACTCCCATGCAACTTGAAGCAAATCTCCTTATTGCTCATGCTGCATGATCGAATGACGATGGAGCCATCGTTGAACCAGTATGTAGGATGCTGTCTGACGTTGTGCGGCTCGGTGGTCATGGTCGTGCATAAGCTTGCCTTGCTGCTTGTTGTGCGCCACGATAACCAATATGTCAAGCCTGCAGCCAATGAGACGGGGATCAGTGTGAGCAGCGCTCGACGGCTAGTGGTAACGTTTGTCAAGTTTGCCATGAGAAGTAGTAGCACACGGTGTGAACTTCGACGTCGTCTCACGGAAGCAAACATTCGACCCACCGTAAACACCATGATGTCAATGCACTAATGGACCTACATACGAAGATACTCAAGGTCCGAAAGGATGTCCATGTCGATGACAGGAACGACCCCAAGTCGTAACTGTGCACCCTTTATGTATCATGAGTACAATACTATCCAAGTACACGAAACACTGAAACGAGACATAAAGTACTAGTACAGTACTTTGCTCAATCTTTGTATTGAATTTAACAAGACATCGCCTTGCTTTATGACTTTGTCGTATTGTGCGTTCTTGAGCGATGGCCGCGTCGTCTCCACAATGCCGTGCACCTTGTCGATGGTGCAATGCAGACGCCCGTTGGCAATAAACCGTGAGAGCTCACTAGAAGAGATGCTCAGAGACAAGGGATATGTACGTGCAGGTAATACATGCCTGTCGACAAACTCGACGCTGACGCCGAATGCACCACTAAGACTTTCAAGAGTAAGGCTGCGGTAGGACTCCAGAAGTTGGCTGTATGCCAAAATGCGCATCTCTCGTACATAATAGCGGGTATGAGGCGAAAGGAGTCGCGAGGGCAGGAGATACGTCTGCTCAAGGGTCGCTGTGGGAATGGACACGGCATATCAGTCGACGTCAGACAAGTATAATGTGAGGCTAGACAAGGGCCTCGAAAGTGCATTGTAAGTATGAAAAAAACGTACCGAGTGCGACGAAGAATTTTGCGTAATGACAGTCGTAAAGGCTGTTTAAGAGGTCTCCAAGGATCGGAATTTCGGGCAAAACAGAGATAACCTCTGGTGCGGTGATGAGCTACAGAAAAATATGATCAGCAGTGAGAAATATTAGGAGAACAAGCATACCCGTTTCTTGAGGTCTACTCGTTTGAGGGTGAGAGCGTTTATGATGATGGTGAGAGCGACGAAGTCGTTGTACGTTGTGAGTTCAGTAGCAGTGAATGTCGATAGTGCATCAAGGAGAAGTGCGCCACCAGCTTTAAGCTGACGGATGGAAATCATGTGGAGCCCGCGGTAAACCTTTAGACGATTGCGCCTATCCCAGTCACCACCCTCCTCGATGAATCTGGATGATATGTCGATTCAGTGTCGCGGTAAAGCTTTGCGATAGCGCACCTTTCTGCTTTGGGGAGGTTCTCAGTGATGAGGCCATTATCACCGAAGAAAAATCCTAGTCGGATGAGAGTGAGCACAATATCTATCCTCGAGCCAAGGCCAGGTGTTTTCTCAAGGGCAAGCTTTTGCGCTGCGACTGCGCCTTCCTTTATGTATAGATAATCTTCAGTACCTGTATGACTTGGCATAGGAGAGACGTACCTTGTCACCAATTCGAGTGAGATGATTGGCTCTGGCTTTCAAAGCGTCTGATATCTCAGATTCTCCCTCTTGCTTCTCCGCCTCTGCCAGTCTCTCGTCTAGCTTCTTGAGCTCTTCTTCATTATCTTTCTCCATCGATTCGAGCAACGCAGAGTCAGGCGTTAGAGCACCTGCAGATATTACTAACTTATAATACGGCGACATTTCTGCATACACCACAGATCAAGTCAATAACATTAAGATGATCTCATTACTTACTGTCTGCCTTGATTCCTTCGAACAATTGTTTTCTTGCATTGTCATGAAGTTGCACGAGCGTTGGTGAGATAAGAGTGAACAGGTGCTGCGGGAGGCTGAGATTTGGTATCGGAATGATTTCTTCTGCCATGGCTGTCAGTGTTAGAGAGCTTTCCTTGGCTTACCTTCGACGCGTCAGTCTCACAAGTTCATATTCCCACGGTGTGAAGACGCGTCACACCTATGAACGCTTTCTACTATAATACCATCAAAGTACCATAGCCGTAGCTAACACTGAACCATGGCATCTACTCAAGACCTCCTCAAGCAAGCCGCAGATCTCACGTCCTCTAACCCAAAGCGTGCAGAGGAGCTTTACAAACAAATATTGAATTCTACGGGTGTGCTGAACAGTGTATGTCTTGACTGGTGCTAATCATGCTCTCAGCATCAACCTCCAAGGGATCGGCAATCAATGCCGACAAAGAACAGTCTTTGCGTGACCAAGAATTAGCCTTGATAAAACTCGCAGAGCTCTATCGAGATCAAAAGTGAGTCTTGCAAAGTCTGTTGTCTTACGCAAGCCTCACTCCAGACAGAGATGCCAGTGGCTTAGCGCAAGTCATCACACTCTCGAGATCATTCATGTCTTCAACTGCCAAGGCAAAGACTGCTAAGCTGAGTGAGTGCCTTCTGTTCTTGACCTGGTATACTTCGTTAATGTCCTCCTGTAGTCCGCACGCTTCTTAATTACTTTAACTCTATTCCTAACAGCCGGCAAACCCAGATCGATGTCCTAACCGACAATATTGAGTGGTCAAAGCGCGAAAAGCGCATATTCCTCAAACACAGTTTGGAAATTCGACTCGTGTCCCTGTAAGAAACACTTCTACTTCTTACCACAATGCTGATCATTGGTACAGGCAACTTGAAGCACTACAGTACAAGTTAGCCTTAACGCGAATTGACGCACTCTTGACAGAGTTGAAAAGGTTAGATGACAAGATGATTCTTACCGAAGTACACCTGCTCGAGAGTCGCGTCTACCGTGGCATTGGAAACCTGTCGAAGTCCAAGGTTAGTCCTTCGAGTGCCATCCCGGTATTCTCATTATGTGCCCTTACGTCCGTGAAACGCAAAGGCTGCCCTTACTTCCGCCAGGACTGCTGCAAACTCAATATATTGTCCTCCTCATCTTCAAGCAGCGTTAGACCTCCAATCTGGTGTTCTCCATGCTGAGGACAAAGATTACACTACTGCATACTCATATTTCTATGAGACTTTCGAGAACATGTCATCGCAGGATGACCCAGCAGCGCTGAACGCACTCAAGTACATGCTTTTGTGCAAGGTCATGTTGAATATGGTGTGTTATCACTGATCTTGACTCGTCAGTCATTTTGATGTGTGTCCCAGCCCGAAGATGTAACATCACTTCTCTCTATCAAGCTCGCGGTGAAATATGCTCAGCTCCGCGAGATCGAGAGTATGCGTGCCATAGCGCTTGCGCATCAGAATCGGAACTTGTCAGATTTCGAGAAGGCCCTTCGGGATTACAAACATGGTATATTATACTCCATTTACACAACTTGTTGTTGACTTGTCATTGCTACACAGAACTCTCGTCCGACCCCACTATTCGCTCACATCTTGCAGCGCTTTACGACACCCTTCTCCAGCAGAATTTGCTGCGTATCGTTGAGCCGTACTCGGTGGTAGAGATTGACTACGTTGCCAAACAGGTCGGGCAAGGACGGCAGGACGTTGAGGCCAAGTGCGTATTGAATTGTCTCTGTGAAAAGTAGTTCATATCGTGTTTTAGGCTATCTCAGATGATCTTGGACAAGGTGTTCCACGGCGTGCTGGATCAGGGACGAGGATGCCTGATCGTATTCGATGAGCTAGAAGCTGACGTGTGTTCTCTCTTCTCACTCATCTCATTTGTGCTCATCATTTTCTCAGAACACGTATGGTGCAGCAATTGGGACCCTGGAACAAGTTAGCAAGGTCGTAGACTCGTTGTATGCTAAAGTACGTCTGTTTACTGTTCCTGGCCGCTGGTCTATGCTTACAAATATCATTCAGACTGTCAAGATTGCATAGATGTAGTTCTTTATATTTCCTCCTTCCTACACATGAAATTCAACACGATACGTATACTTCAGAGGGGGAAACGGCCACACTGTCAATGGTAGATATGTCCGCGCTCACTCGCGCCGATCTGAAGCCAAGTAAGTGATTGTCGCAACTCTATGCCTAAATATATTGCAGAATAAGGGACGAGTAGAACATGAGACAATACTTAATGAAGTATTTTGCTTTGCCAAAGGATGAGCCCATAGTGGGTTTCAAAGTAAGGTCTAACAAGGTCAAAGTTAACTTGCGCTGGCTGCTGCTGTCCTTGTTGTCAAGTCTCAAAACACACCGAGGTGACTTCTCGCGATCGACATTGACCAGTGAAATCTTATCCAAAATTGAAGTCATTTGCTCATCTTTGATGCAATGCCGTGCCCGGCCTATCTCGGGAGTTGCTTCTTGAGCCGCATTGCGGCATAATCAGTACTGATGATATTCATACATGTCCATGTCAATAAGCTGAGTCATTTGCTTGAATACAGGAACCTGAGTTTTATATCATTATATTCCCAATGTCTACAGTTATGTGGCTTACCTTGCTTAAAGGTCTTTTTGGAAACTCCTATGGCTTTGTCACATGTTTTCGAGCACCAACTCAAATGGTGTCGCCCTTTGGGAACTTAGCACAACCTTGGTAACTAATAATACTGGTCTGGGCCGGGTGGGGTAGGCGGCCAGCATTTCCTTTTTTGGGGGGTTCTTCTTGTTTGGTTCGCTTTTCTCCTCCTTGTGGGAAAAAATGACCCCAAAAATAGTCTCGTAGAGCACTTTTCTCCGAGAAAATCCATAGTCTCATCGCACCTTCTGGATCAAATCTCGCCGAGATATTCGCAAAATAAGCGAAAATCATCGGTGGGTTTTTCAACGCCACAACCGCGACCTGCTCACTGCAGTGCAACCCAACCCTTCTGAGGCAACCGTACGACCAAATGGCGCAACTCATGCAACTCAACCATGCAACTGCGACTTTTGGTGCTTCCTCATGCAACTCGACTTCATGCAGCCACAATGCAACCAGCGACTCAGCGAAAAAATGACCCAAAAATAATCTCGTAGAGCACTCTGCTCCAAGCCATTCCACGGTCTCATAGCACCTTCTCGATCGAATCTCGCCGAGATATTTGCAAAATAAGCGAAAATCATTGGCGGATCTACCTTGCGACCTGCCCAGCAAAAGAGCAGCTCAGTGCAGTGCAACCTTTCTGAGGCAACCATACGACCGAATGGCGCAACTCATGCAACCCAACCATATGCACACATCCTACCACAAGGCAACTAACCTAGAGCAGCTCAGTGCAACTCATGCGGCCACAATGCAGCCAGCAACTTCAGCATGCAGTGCAACCATATGACCCAAACCTTCAAGTGCAGTGCAACCCTTCTGAGGCAACCATACGACCAACTCGGACCATGCGACCATGATGTAACCTGCAACTGCAATTTGGTGCCGCCTCAATGCAGACCAACCAGTGCTACTTAGAGCACTTTGCAGGTTTTTCAACCATGGGCACATGAAGGGTGGTCATCAATTTTCCTGTCTCAGAAAGGTAACCTCTTTCGCAAGATGTTGTGACGATACGACCCAAATGGTGCAACCTATGTGGTCGCGTACTTTGTTCCCTTCAACCATGCAACCAGTGCAACTCATTTCAACCAACAACCTCATCAACCTTTTCTTCAAAGCCGCTCAACCATGCAACTTCACCGCCCTCTTCAGAGCAACTTAACTATGCAACCTAGATCTGATTGCAACTTGCTTCTTCCCTGTATATTTCAAGGTCCTGCCAGCAGCAGAAGGAACAACATTCATTTTGTGTGCTGCTCCAACTGTTTGCTTTGAATGGCTGAAAAGCACTCGAGGATCTGGCTTCAAGCCTGGCAAAGTGAAAGATAGAAAAAAGCAAACTGGAGTCCAGCGCAGTCTGGCTCGATTCATGCAACCATGCAACCTGCGACTCAATTATGCATCCAACGCAATTCAATTCATGCAACTTTCACCGCCCACTCAACCATGCAACCAGTGCAACTCATTTCCACTGGCAACCAATTCATGCAACCAATGCGACTTAACCATGCGACCTACCTCATGATAGGTGTTTTAAAGAGTTGATTCTGTGTAGGCTCTATGAAGATGTTATCTTAGAACTCAATGGCGAGTTTAATATTCATCCCCAAAGAGACTGCCTATAGAACTATCTCTTGATATGAAAATGCAAGGGTTATCTTGTTAAGATCAAAGGTGAGAACAGGAAAAGATACCTGAAGTGCATTTTAAAACCAAGATCTGAGGTTGCACGAAGTGTCCAAAGAGCTTCCGGTGAAACAACAAAGACTTGCACAGCTGTCAAAA
>MU172347.1:185060-195527 GCA_016695485.1 Suillus hirtellus
GGTGTTAGACCACCTTCTGACCTCTAGATGTACCAAGCCCACTACATCATAAAAAATTCCTAGTATCTCAAGCCTTGGTCCATTATCTTCTGTGGCCTTTAAAGAGGTAGGGAGAAACTTGTTTGAATGTTTGCTGATGTTTGTGACCTCTAGTATCTGACCACTCCAAACCTCCAGATGTATCAAACTTACTACCTCACAAAAAATTCCTGTCCTTTTAAAACTTGGTCCATCATTTCTGGTGGCCTTTAAAATAGTGGGAAGAAACTTGCTTTTATGTTTCCTTCAGTATAGGACTCCCAAGGTCAGACCACCCCCTAACCTCCAAATGCATTAAGCCCACTGTCTCACAAAAAATTCCTGACCTTTCAAAACTTTGTCCATCATTTTCTGTGGCCTTCAAAATGATATGGAGAAAGTTGTTTGAGTATTTGCTAATGTTTGTGACCTTTGATGTCAGGCCACCTCTGACCCTCAGATGAACCAAGCTTATCATCTCATAAAAAATTCCTGATTTATCAAAACTTGGTTCATCATCTTCCATATTCTTTAAGATGATGGGAAGAAACTTGTTTTGCTATTTGCTACAGCATGAGACCTCTGGCATCAGACCACCCCTAACCCCCAGGTGGACCAAGCTTGCCACCTTATAAAAAATATCTGGCCTTTCAAAATTTGGTCCATCATCTTCAGTGACCTTGAAAATGATGGGAAGAAAGTTGTTTATGTGTTTGCCGCATCATAGGACCTTCATTGAGACCACTTCCTAACTCCAAGGTGTACTGCCTTACAAAAAATTCCTGGTCTCTCAAAACTTGGTCCATTATCTTCAGCAAACTTCAAAATGATAGAGAGAATTTTTTTTTTTGCTATTTGCTACATCATACCACTTCCAGTGCTAGATCACCTCCTGACCTCTGGGTATACCAAGCTTACCACCTCACAAAAATTTCTAGCCTTTTGAAACTTGGTTTTTCTGCTTCAGTGGCCCTCAAAATAATGAGAAGAAACTTGTTCAAGTGTTTGCCTCAGTATGAGATCTTGGGTGTGAGGTCATTCCTTTGTTGCCAGGTGCACCAAGCTTGATACCTTGAAAAAAATTCCTGCCCTTTTGAAACTTGATCTATCATTTTCTGTAACCTTTTCAATGATGGGATTAAACTTGCTTTCATGTTTTCTTCAGTATAGGACACCCAGTGCCAGACCACCCCTGACCTCCAGGTATACTAAGCTGATCACCTCACAAAAAATTCCTAGCCATTCAAAACTTGGTCCATCATCTTTATTGCCCCTCAAAATGGTGGGTAGAATGTTGTTTGGATGTTTGCCATGGTATAGGACCACCAGTTCAAACCACCCCCAACCACCAGATGTACCAGCTTGCAAAAATTTCTAGTCTTTCAAAACTTGGTCCATTATTTTTAAAAACCTTTAAAATGATGGGAAGAAGCTTGCTTTCATGTTTTCTTTAGTGCATGACATCCAGTACTGGACAACCCCTAACCTCCAGATGTACTAAGCTGATCATCTCAAAAAAATGCTGGCCTTTTGAAACTTGGTCTATAATGTTTAGTGGCCTTAGAAATAATGAGAAGAAACTTATTTGAGTGTTTGCCTTAGCATAGGACCTTTGGTTCAGACCACCTCCTGATATTCAGGTGTATTAAGCTTATCATCTCATAAGAAATTTCTAGCCTTTTGAAACTTGGTTCATCATCTTCAGAAATCTTTAAAATAGTGGGTAGAAACTTGTTTGGGCTGTGTCTACAGCATGAGATGTCTAGTGCTAGACTACCCCCTGATCTCTGGGTGTACTAAGCTTATCACCTCACAAAAAATTCCTGGTCCTTCTAAACTTGGTTTATCATCTTAAGAAACATCTAAAATAATAGAAAGAAGCTTTTTTGGATGTGTGTTGATGCATTCCCTATTTTTTACCAGACCAACTCTTTGTTTTGCCCACTGGGATTTAGCATATACCACCTGGCTTTGTTTCTAGCTTTGGGCATGTGCTTAGGTAAGAGATGCAGAGCATGAGCTGAAGCCAAGCCCTTATAATTTGCCCTTTTGAGCATGGTCTTACAGATCCCTAGTGTAAGAGCATCCCTTCATCAACAGATGTACTAAGCTGACCACTTCATAAAAAATTCCTAGGCACTCAAAACTTGGTTTATCATCTTTTCTGGCCTTTAAAATAGCAGGAGGAAAATCAATAGATCTTTGGTCTTAGATCATTCTCCAACATGTAGGTAGATCAGGCTTATGATCTCACAAAAAATTCCTAGCCTTTCTCAACTTAGTCCAGCATCTTCTGGAGCCTTTAAAATGGCAGGTGGTTGTTTTATACAGTGTAGGACCTCTGGCATCAGAGCACACCCTAATCTCCAGATGTACCAATCTTACTGCCTCACAAAAAATTCTTGGCCTTTCAAAACTTGGTCCATCATCATCAGAAACCTTCAAAATGGTGGGAAGAAAGTTCTTTGAGGGTTTGCTAATGTTTGTGACCTTGGATGTCAGATTACCCCTGGCCTTCATATGCACCAAACTTGCTGTCTCATAAAAACTTCATGGTGTCTCCAAAATTAGTCCATCACCCTCCATACCCTAAAAAATGGTAGGGAAACACTTGTTTGGATGTTTACTACAGTGTAGGACTTATGGGGTCAGATCACCCTCTGATCACCAGGGTATACCAAGCTTATCACTGCATAAAAAATTCCTGTCCTTTCAAAATTTATCTGTCATCTTCAGTGACCTTGAAAATATCAGGAAGAAATTCCATTGTCTCTGCTGATGTTCAGAATCTCTAATGTCATGCCATCTCCTAAACTCTAGATATACCAAGCTCAACACCTTGGGAAAAATTGCTGAGATCTCAAACCTTAGTACATTATTTTTAGTGACCTTTCAAATCATAGGCAGAAACATGTGTTGTAGTTTGCTACAGCATAAGACCTCTGATACCAGACCAGCTCCTGACCACCATATATACCAAGCTCATTACATTACAGAATATTCCTGATGTCTCAACACTTGGTCCATCATTTTTTGTGACCTTAAAAATAGCAGACAGATACTTGCTTGGCTGTTTGCTCCAGTTTAAAATCTTTGGTATCAGACTATTCCCTGACACCCAGATGTGCCAAGCTCACCACCTTTCCAAAAATCTTTTTATCTGATATGTCAATGAAGCACTCTCCTTCTAGGCACATGACACTACATCTGTCTCATGTGCTTTCCTCACATAGCATGTAGCAATAGCTTAATTTGTAAGATGTGCACTATATATTCATGGAATGTGCCTTCCAAAAGATTAATAAAGCACCTCCACCATAACTGCAACCTGCTCAGCAACTAACCTAGAGTAGCTCACTGCAGTGCAACCCTTCTGGGGGCAACCATATGGTGCAACTCATGCAGCTCAACCATGCAACTGCAATGCAACCTGCAACTGCAACTTGATGCAACTCAGTGCAACTCAACTCATGCAACTCATGACAGTGCAACCTCTCTTGGATGCAACCATACAATCCAAAACAGTGCAACTCAATCATAAAATGCAACTAACCACAAACAGTGCAACTCAATCATAAAATGCAACTAACCGCAACCCAACCAGCAACCAAGAAACTCAGTCTAAATATTATGTTCCCTCTATTTATCTGGCTGCCCATTCAATATCACAATGTCTGACAAGTGGTCTAATTGATGAGATGCTGAGTCAAACATATCAGCATGTTCCTGCTGTATGTTGGCACAGTAGTCACACCTTGTATCAATCACGGTCTCAAAGTTAAATTATGCATGATGAAAAACTTCAGCATATTTGAACTCTAACAGATACACATCAATTGATATTGTTGTTGTCACCATCACCAAAGTATTCTGCTTACATTTGATTGTCATAACAGGTGTAGCTGGTTGTGGTTGTGGTGGTTTAAATCATTATTCAGAACTTGTAGAGTTCTCAACTTCTCTGAGTGCCAGCCCACCTGTCAGTGCGGGTTCAAAATCCAAGGTACCTACAATATATTGGGAGGACAAGAAACTCAATGCATGCACTGCTCACCTGGTTAAATGGTGGAGAGTCAATCAAGATGCTTGACTCAAAGTATTTTCTGATTCTGCAAAGGATGCAAAGGAGGAAGGATGCATCTGCTAACAAATAACTATGCAGAAGAACATGTACTTGCAGCAGCTGTGTTTGAAAATGATAAAGATCCAAAGGTTAAAGAGTATTTTCAAGCAAAACCCCTTACCTTCACTAAGTCAATTACAAACCAGTTTATATCATAAGTCTCATGTGCCTACAATTTCAATGCTAAACCAGCTACTAACTATCTCATCAAAATGCTTACATGTTTTAATATACTAATGGGCCATTAAAATCAAATCATAATAGCTATCATAATCATTATTAAAATCCAATTATAGATATCTAAGTTGAGTTTCAATATCATTATGATCCATTTCATTGTCAATGATTGACCAGGTTCACCATTGCACATATTCTGCCTCTTATAATCTACTTCTGACTATTCTACTACTGTTTGTACCATAGATTTGTGGTATATTCTTTCATGTATGGGCTCCAGAAGACGTCTTGTGCCAAATATGTGGTGCAACAATGCCAGTGCACAGGATAATGTCCCATACAAGGATGTATGAAAAGAAGGAAAGGCAAAGACAAGAAGAGGAAGAGCTCACAGAGGTCCTTCAAGTGACTCAGAAAAAGTGTAAGTAATACTCAATACTAAATTCATGCACATAAGATTCATCTTGAATGACCGTTGTTTACCAATAATTTAACAATATCCAGGTCAACATCAGAAGTTTTGGATTGAGAGTTACAATAATGAAAAGGCACCTGGACTGTCTCATGCTGTGGAGAATTTGGGTGAACTTGCAGCTGCTTCTGTCACTTGATCTTTCTGTCGACTCTGAATCCAATGGCTAGTCAACCCAATTACAATCTGGGCAGTGCAAGATGGAGTCACTATTTGGGGAAATTAGAACAATGGTGAGTTGTTTCAAACATTCAATTGAAATAGCCCATCTGTGCAAGAAGCTAACCTCCTATATTTGAGACATTGACTGCATGAATCATCACCCCAGAGCTACCCATCATCCATAGATTTCATCCCAGTGTCCTCTGACCACTAACACCATGACAATACCAATGATGGTGTCAATGATGATGCACCCCTGGAGCCTTAGCTGAATGATATCAAAATTGAATATCATCCACATAGCAGGATACCTTCAACCATTCAACCATTTTCCAATTTTTCTCACTGCCATCTGTTACGACTGTACATTGTCATGTGCAAACTTGGATAATCTAACGACAGTAGTTACAAAAGAGCAATGTCTAGTATGTCAAGAGTTTTGGAAGGTCGGCCTCTACAAAAGAGTAGAGGTTGCATATGCCAAACAGTTGTTGACCATTATAGCAGTACAGACTGAAGGGGCTTCAAGTCCTTCAGAAGGTGCAGATCGTGGATCAAGATAAACCAAGTGTTAATTAGTAAAGCTAGTATCTGATAGACTGAGTAAGACTAAAGTAAGGAACATCTACTTCAGTCTTCTGACTTATATAAGTCTACTCTATTGTATCTAGGCTCAGCTTGAAGCTGGGTTCTAATCTGCCTATCTATTGAGTCAGAGATAACATACACGAGGCAGGTCTTCTATCTAGCTGTGGACTGCAGCACATTCCTTCTATCAGTATATGAGGCAACATGAGGCTTGCCTTCTATCTTGATAACCATTAATAGGTCTTCTAGACCTATGTTGTCATAGAGTATGTCAGTGTTCATCAGTGTTCCAGAACACTTGCATAAGCCTGGCATCTTCCAGCTTATCCTTCTATTGATCATCTATCTTCATGAGGCCCAAAGGCCTGTCTTCATCATCATGGACCTTCAGTACATTGTTCTATCATCTTAAGCTTACTAAGCTTGGTGTGTATCCTATGTTCTATCGTTGCTGTACACAGTGGCAAAGGGCAGGTTGGTAGCTGGAGGCTCACACCAGGATTACTGTAACACCATCCTACAGAGGATACAATGCCTCATAGCACTTCTCTATGGGAACCATTTCATACACAGCTGGACTTTGAGGTTGCAGAGATTATGCTTGCTGCAGCGATGACAAAAGACCAGACCAACAGGCTTTTAAGCTCATGTGCTGTGCTGCAAGTGCTAAAGAAGATTTCACTTTGCATAGTCATGATGAAGCTTGTACATTGTGGAAAATGGGATCCAAATGATTTACACTTATGAGTCATGTTGATGCATATAGATTACAGTGTTAATAGGCCATTAAGTGTAGTTTGAGACCAGTACAATATTTGTGTCACATTATGGTGAGGCTTGTGAATACACAATGTACTCCTGCTGTCTTTGGAACTGGGCACTTGACCTAATGCAAGACAGCTGATTTGCACCACATTTCATGTTTGATGCTCAGCACCTCTATAGATTTAACAAAGCACATTTTGTGTAATTAATAGATAAGCTGCACCACATTTTATGTTTGATGCTCAGTGCCTCTATAGATTTAACAAAGCACATTTTGTGTAATTGATAGACAAGCCCTGGAACTACTAATGCATTCTGGGATGCACAAGTATGTTTCCAAGATTAATCTCTTTGTGGTACAATATAAATACAGCTATAGGCATGCCTTTTACCTGATGCTAAGCTGCTTGCATTTATCCTATATGCTAATAAGGCCAAACTATCTTCTTTTATAACTGAGAAGGGCTACCCAGTTGTTGTGTGGATTGCAAGTTTGCCTGTTGAGATTTACAATGGTAACAATGCCTTCTTTGGCCTTTAATATTGATTCTAAGCACTGATTACCAGGAACAGTAAGTTTTAGACTTATAAGGTGGTTCCTTGACTTTAATGTCATATCCTGTATTCCGGACCTACATCCAATAATATTCCCACGCCTCATCTGGACCTTTGGATGTCCTATCCATGTCTCCAGTCCTCTATCCATCCGGATCCCTGCACCTCTGCACATCCACATCCGCACGCCCATGTCCAGACCCCTTGTCCTTCGCAGCTAGCCTGCATCACTCATCCTTGTCCCATCACCCTAATGTCACATCCTATATATCCACACATCTCGTCCGGTCCATATCCGATCTGGTCCAATCCGATGTATAGATCCGTTTCCTATCCGATATACGATAAGCTTCTTAATTCATTTCCTGTGCATATAATGTTAACACAGCCTATTCAGTATTTTCTCTATTCCACGGTTTTGGTTATATCTATTACTGGTATGCTTACTGATCTGTTAACCTATGCTTCATTTCTGACTCACATTTGATAACTTTGCTTATGCTTCATACATAGCCTCGGACCTTTGCTTATTGATCTTTCTGATAGTCACTTAGTATATAAACTCTTGAATATGTCCTGTAGTTCCTCAGTCTGAATATCATATTAGTCCTCGCACTAGATCTCACTCCAAGTCCTCATATCAAGTCTAGTCTTCCAACTTAGACAGTATCCACCTTAGGCCTAGGGAGGAATTCCCTAGGCCAGAGTTCCAATCCTCCAATCCTCCAATCCTCCAATCCTCCAATCCTCCAATCCTCCAATCCTCCAATCCTCCAATCCTCCAATCCTCCAATCCTCCAATCCTCCGCTCATCCACTTATCCACTCATCCACCTATCTGATCCTCCGAAGTTTCTGGAAGTATATCTGGATCTTTCCCGCGGTCCTCCAGACCTATTCTGCTTCAGACTTTGTCCTTACAGCCATTCCTCTGTTTGCTTCTACTCAGGACAAGTCCTGAGTAGCCATTATATGTATCTATATTAGGACACAACCTCATTGTAATTTCTGGAAGTTCCTCCAGAACTTTCCCACACTAATCCAGAAGTTACTTGCACCCATCTGGAAAGTCCTTCCAAAGTTTCCCATGCCTTCGGATGTCCTTCGGACATCTTTGGATGCCTTCGGACTTTCTTCAGACACCAATCTGAAATTAAGGGCACATACTCGGGTAAGGGGCACAGCACACAAGCTGAAGCCAAGCCCCTCAGAATCAGTCCTACCCTTTGTGCATGATCTTAACATGTAACAGGTGTGTTATATTCTTAATTTTGGGACTTAGAGGCAAATTTCTGTGTCTGATTTGCTTGGTTCCTCAAGAACAGCAATCAGTATTGTTGGACGCACATCCATTACACAAGTACTCAGTTTCTCAACATTTTTAATGCAGCAAGATCAACATCAATAGAAAAAAAAAAAAAAAGGCATACTCACTACATGACATCAAGATATGGTGTCTTTACCAGTTGAGACTTAGTACAAATTCACTTCTAACTTTACAGAATTGTTTTTGAAAAGTTTCTCACTGTGACGTTTACCAAGCACTTTCATTTGACCACCTACATTCCAATAATGCTAGGATGTGAGGCAATCATCTGTGGTCAGAGCTCCAGTTTTGGCTTCAAGAATTGGGATGAGAAGCTGTTGTTAAGATTGATGCGAAGTTCATCTTTCTACCATAGATGGTTTCAGAGGTGTCATTGACTTCATAGTTTGATGCTCTCCCAAGGTGGCATGACCTCAGGCACCTCTCACAGGTAGTGGGGATTGATTTTGATGATGGCTCAGCTCATGAAGACATATTAATGGTGTTTTTCAATTTCAAACATGTTGTATTATGCTGATACTGTTCTGCCAGATGATCATCTTCACAGCACAGAATGTCCTCAGCCAAACTTATAGTGAACTTGATTATCTCTTCTATGCTGCATATATTGCTATGTTGACCTCAACATATATGCAGCACTAGAAGTTCACACTGAGGATACCATTGCAGCTGGAAGAGATGCCTTGTCTCAATTCTCCATGCTCATGGATGTAGGTTCAATGTCATGCAACACGTAGCACTTCAGACTGACAATTTTGACAATTTGTTAGCTATATATTAAGAAATTACAGCCTAAAACTGGAAAGAATTGGAAAATTCCAAAGAAGCATTTGCTTATGCATTTTTTTGACAATATTCTTGTGAAAGATGTCACATGGAATTATAACACAAAGGTGAATGAAAAAATGCATGGCCCACTGAGAGCTATCTACCTCTGGTGGACAAATTTTTAGAAATGTTGCTCCCCAGGTATGCACAACAATGAGCCTCCTATGTCTCATGGTTAGATGTGCTATTGTCAATTCATATTAGTATGTCTCTCTCTTCTCTTTCTGAAATTCTACTTGTTAAGACCATGCACAAAGGGTAGGACTGATTCTGAGGGGCTTGGCTTCAGCTCATGTGCTGTGCCCCTTACCCGAGTATGTGCCCTTAATTTTAGATTGGTGTCTGAAGAAAGTCTGGAGACATTTGAAGGACATCCAAAGGCATGGGAAACTTCAGAAGGACTTTCCAGATGGGTGCAAGTAACTTTTGGATGAGTGCAGGAAAGTTCTGGAGGAACTTCTGGAAATTATGATAAGGTTTCATCCTGATACAGATATGTGTAATGGCTACTCAGGATAAGTCCTGAGTGGAAGCAAACAGAGGAATGGCTGCAAGAACAAAGTCCAAAGCAGAATAAGTCCAGAGGACCACAGGAAAGATGTCATATCCCATATTCCGGACCCACATCCGATAATATTCCCACACCTCATCTAGACCTTTGGATGTCCTATCCATGTCTCTAGTCCATCTGGATCCCTGCACCTCTACACATCCACATCTGCACATCCACATCCATATGGTGGTTCCTTGACTTTAATGATATGTAATGTCATATCCTGTATTCCGGACCTACATCCAATAATATTCCCATGCCTCATCTGGACCTTTGGATGTCCTATCCATGTCTCCAGTCCTCTATCCATCCAGATCCCTGCACCTCTGCACATCCACATCCGCATGCCCATGTTCAGACCCCTTGTCCTTCGCAGCTAGCCTGCATCATTCATCCTTTGTCCTATCGTCCTAATAATATATCTCACATATCCACACATCTCATCTGGACCACATCCGATCTGGTCTGATCTGATCCTATCTGACATATAGATACATTTCCTGTGCATGTAACATTTACACAGCCTATCCAGTATTCCTTGTTTCCGTTACCTCGGTTATACTATTACCGGTATGCTTACTGATCCATTAACCTATGTTCATTTCTGACTTGCATTTGTTAACCTTTGCATATGCTTCATACATAACCTTGGACTCTGCTTATTGATCCTTCCATTATTTCTCTTAGTATATAAACTCGTGTGTATGTCTTGTAGTACCTCAGTCTGAATATCATATTAGTCCTCACACTAGATCTCACTCTAAGTCCTCATACCAGTCTAGCCCTTTAACCTAGTCAATATCCATCTCAGGCCTAGGGAGGAATTCCCTAGGCCAGAGTTCTGATCCTCCAATGCTCCAATGCTCCAATGCTCCAATGCTCCAATGCTCCAATGCTCCA
>MU172347.1:195537-227905 GCA_016695485.1 Suillus hirtellus
CTCCAATGCTCCAATGCTCCAATGCTCCAATGCTCCAATGCTCCAATGCTCCACTATCCACCCATCCAATCCTCTGAAGTTTCCGGAAGTCTGTCCGGATCTTTCCCACAGTCCTCCGGACCTATTCTGCTTCAGACTTTGTCCTTGCAGCCTTCCCTCTGTTTGCTTCTACTTGGGACAAGTCCCAAGTAGCCATTACACATATCTGTATTAGGACACAACCTCATTGTAATTTCTGGAAGTTCCTCCAGAACTTTCCTGCACTTATCTGGAAGTTACTTGCACCTGTCTGGAAAGTCCTTCTGAAGTTTCCCACACCTTCGGATGTCCTTCGGACATCTTTGGATGCCTTCAGACTTTCTTTGGATACCAATCTGAAATTAAGGGCACATACTTGGGTAAGGGGCGCAGCGCACAAGCTGAAGCCAAGCCCCTCAGAATCAGTCTTACCCTTTGTGCATGGTCTTAAAAAAAGATCTGGATAGACTTCTGGAAACTTCAAAGGATCAGATGAGTAGATGAGTGGATGAGTGGATAAGTAGATAAGTAGATGAGTGAAGGATCAGAACTCTGGCATAGGGAATTCCTTCCTAGGCCTGAGATGGATATTGACTGAGTTGAAGGACTAGAACTAACATGATGTTACAGTAACCCTGGCATGAGCCCCCAGCTACTGACCTGCCCTCTGCCACCACGCATGGCATGATAGAACACAGGAACTGTACCAAGCCCAGCTGGCTCATAGAAGATATGCACCTAGTCTGGAAAGCTAGTGACGACTGAACGACAGGCTGAAGGCCCATGAAGATGAAGAACAAGGCAAGATTGCCTTGACAACACCTGTACCACAGGTCCATGATGACGAAGACAGGCCGTTGGCCTTATGAAGATAGATGATGATAGAAGATAAGCCGGAAGATGCCAGGCTTAGGTAAGCATTCTGGAACACCGATGAATGATGAACATTGGCGAACATCGGAGACCCAATGACGAACAATGATACCATATGATGACATAGACCTAGAAGGTCTATTAATGGTTATCAAGATAGAAGGCAAGCCTTATGGTTGCCTCATGTACTGATAGAAGGACTGCGCCGTAGTCCGAAGCAGATAGAAGTCCAACCTTGTGTAGGTTATCTCTGACTCGATAGATAGGCAGATTTGAACCCAGCTTCAAGCTGAGCCTAGATACAATAGAGTAGACTTATATAAGTCAGAAGACTAAAGTGGATGTTCCTTACTTTAGTCTTACTTGGACCCAACCCTAGAACTAGTATTCCAATCCACTTGGTTTACCAGACCCACCGATCTGTACCTTCAGAAGGACTTGAGACCCCTTCTGCCTGTAACCCGCTATCATTGTCAACCACCGTTCAACATAGCAACCTCTGCTCTTTTGTAGAGGCGACCTCAAGAAGCTCAACATACCAGACGTTGCTCTTTTGCAACTACTGTTGTTAGATCACCTGAGTTCACACATGACAACATACCATCATAACACATGAGGACTTAGTGTGAGATCTAGTGCAAGGACTAATATAATATTCAGACTGAGGAACTACAGGACATATACAAGAGTTTATATACTAAGTGACTACTGGAAAGATCAATAAGTAAAGGTCTGAGGCTATGTACAAAGCATAAGCAAAGTTATTAAATGCAAGTTAGAAATGAAGCATAGGTCAATGGATCAGTAAGCATACCGGTGAAATCAATCAAGAAGCTTTATCGAATATTGGATTGGAAATATATCTATACATTGGATAGGACTGGATCAGATCAGACTGGATTGGATATGGTCTGCACAAGATGTGTGGATATGTGAGATATAACATTAGAGCAATGGGACAAGGATGAATGATACAGGCTAGCTGCAAAGGTAAAGGAATCTGGATGTGGGTGTACAGATGTGGATGTACAGAGGTGCAGGAATCTGGATGGGTAGAGGACTGGAGACATGGATAGGACATCCAAAGGTCTGGATGAGGTGTGGGAATATTATCGGATGTAGGCCTGGAATATGAGATATGACACTACTAATGATGTGCCATACAGTCAAATCAGTATGAGCAGAGGCAAATTATAGATTTGTCTATTTTTCTTGATCTACAATTCTTTCCTGCCACATTGTAAAGATATCTCTAACACCAATCTACCCACTGAACTACTTCCCAAGTACATGATGATTGAGTACACTCTATTTTGTCCCACTCAGGCTCCACCTGTCTTCCTGTTTGTCATTGATACCTGTCTAGATGCCAATGATCTCAAAGCACTTTGTTAAGGTCATACTCTCGTAGGATCAGATCCAAAGGACTTTAGCCTCAGCTCGTGCGCTGTGCCCCTTTCCCAAGTACTGTCCCTTATTTCAAAGTACTAATGATAATGTGTCCGAAGGTCTGGATGAGTATCATAGTATATCCGGATGTCTTCCGGATATCAGAAATGCATATAAGGCTAATCTGGATGTATCCAAACTAGAAACTAACAGAGTAAAGACTACCTGAAGGTAGAGCCGAGGATATAGACTATTGGAATCTATCCAAAGTCTTGGAGGATGACAAGAGTAAGAAGGACTCAAGTCCAGAGGACAGAAAGAGGACAAACTAAGATGATATTTGAACTGAGGTACTACAGGACATATACACAAGTTTATATACTAGTAGGCATAACGAAAAGATCAGTAAGCAGTATCCGAGGCTATGTAGAAAGCATATGCAAAGGTTAACAATCGTGAGTTGGAAATGAACATAGGTAAACGGATCAGTAATCATACTGGTAATAGATATAGCCAAAACAATGGAAAGAAGGAAATACCGAATAGGCTGTGTTTAACATTATATGAACAGGAAATGAAATAGGAAGCTTATCTATATCTGAACGGAAGTGGATCTATGCATTGGACCAGATCAGATCTAAGGGTCTGAAGTCTGGAAGAGAAGCATGGATTTTATGGGATATGACACACTTTATGATAGTTGGTCTCATTATGTTCAGCACAATGATATGTACATATACTTGTTCTTTCATTATTCAAGCTCATTGCTTTGACCACTAGACACAAGTTCACGAGTTAGGCTATGCAGAGTGTAGCAAGTCATACACCTTCTGTGGTGGTAAGGAGTAGACATAGAAACAGATTTGGGACATGCTCAGACTTAGTATGACAACTTGTGCCACACCCCACACTGGTCAACCCATGCCACAACAAACTTTTGGTGCTACACATTTCTTGCTTCCTGTTCAGAAATGTGAATTTCAACTCACTGGTATTCTGGAGGCACTCACTTGTGACCCTAGCCAGTTGCCAATGACAAGTGCACTCTATGTTGCACTGGTATGGCTATTAGTGTAGCTGTTGGACTCCTGAAGGTGAGTTTATCAATTGTAGTGAGAGCATATAGGTGACGACATAACTCAGACAAATTTCCCTAATATAAATGCATGTATAATGGTTTTTGCAGGTGGATCAGTAATGGAGAGTCCATGTTAGCAATGAACTCAAGGAGCCTATTCAATCTCATTATGACATCAAACAGGAAAGCATCAAGCACCATAAATGTGAGGTAAAGGTTTGTCCTGAATCAGTGACACAATATATTATGGTATCATAGTTTGCTTTATTTGAGTTCTATGAAGGTCTGGCAAAGAGGGTATTCAATAATGGCCACACTGTTGATTTGTTTGCTGGTTGCTTAGATCAAGTGAGCTTACTAGAAATGAAATCATTGCCCAACTCAACAAATGATGTCATTGTCCTATCTGATTTGTTTCAAAATATAGTACCTGAGTTACATCAGTAGTGTAGTCAGCCAATTAAAGATCATTTGTTACTTATCACTACCTCCTTGCCATCATGTCTTATTATGAGTACCACAAGTTTTAAAGTTACATTTGAAACTTTGCTTGGGTTCACTTTTCAATTGAAGGTAAATGGTATTGCATTACATCAGCAATGCCAATAACTACTTATGATCTAGTAGAACACAGCCCAAACTCATGGCTGAATGTTATGCTGTAATGTACATGTTTAATCTACTGTATTGACCACTGCCTTACTCATACAGCTTATCACCTGTCAATAACCACCAGCTGGTGGTGCATGCAGGCAAGTCTTCTCAATTGTATAAAAGATGCTGAGTCTGAATCACCATTCAACAGTTCAACTGTTCTTTAAGTCTCTTGAGTCGCATCTGTCTTTGCACATCCTTCTTCATACCACCCACTATTGTTGATGTCCAAATAAGAGTTTCCTTCCTTGTCTGATTCAGAGGATTCAGATCATAGCATCCGACCTATTGCTCCACCAAGTGAAGGTGCCAATACTCATCTACTGTTCCATTATCTAACCAAAATATCAAACCCTTGCCCCAAAGATAATGATCTGAACCAAAAGTGTGTTGAATAGTTTGGATAATCTCAATGAATAGTTCCAGGTCTAGTAGAATGACCTTTGGAAATGGTTTGCTGTCAATATATGCCAATATTCATCTATAGTTCCTTTGTATGACCAAAACATCAAACCTTGCACTGGAAATGATGACATGGACCAAAATGTGCTGAATAGTTTGGATAACATCACTGAATAGTCCTGGGTCTGGTAGAATGACCTTTGAAATAAGTTTGCTTTCAATATGTACTAATATTCATCTACCACCCCATTGTATGACTGAAATGTAAAACCTTGCATGGAGGGTGATGATTCAAACTGAAAGTGTGTTAAATAGTTCAGATAACCTCAATGAGTAGTCTCAGGTCCAGTAGAATGACCTCCGGAAATAGTTTCCTTTCAATATGTGCCAATATTCATCTACTATCCTTTTGTATGACTGAGATACAAAAACTTGTGCCAAGAATGATGACCTGAACTGGAAGTCTGTTAAATAGTTCAAATAACATTACTGAATAGTTCTGAGTCTGGTAGAATGACCCCCAGAACAAGTTTCCTTTCAATATGTGCCAAAATTCATCTATCACCTCACTTTATAACTGAAACATTATACCTTGTACTGAGAGGGGTGATCTGAACTGGAAGTGTGTTGAATAGTTTGGATAACATCAGTAAGTGCCAGAATAGATAAATATTGGCACATATTGAAAGGCAACTATTTCTAGAGGTCATTCTACTGGACCCAGGATAATAAATTGATATCTTTGAAATGTTTCATCAGCATTTGGTTTGGTTCATTATTTTCAGCAGTGGATTTCAACCATTAGACTCATGGGCCCAGCCATGAAATTTGAGACCATCATCTTTTGGCCCATCCAAGAGATTCCATCTCATTACACTGGGCCCAGACATCAATTATAACACCTCCCTTTTGTTACGACGGTACGTCGTCGCGTGCGAACTTGGGTGGTTCAATCGACAGTAGCTACAAACAAGTAGCGTCTGGTATGTCGAAGTTGTTGAGATCGCCTCTACAAAAGAGCAGAGGTTGCTAAGTCGAACGGAGGTTGGCTATTATCGTGGGTTACAGGCAGAAGGGTTCTCAAGCCCTTACTGAAGGTACGGATCGTGGGGTCTGGTAAACCAAGGTAGATTGGAATACTAGTTCTGGTCTGAGTAAGACTAAAGTAAGGAACATCTTACTTTAGCGTCGTGACTTATATAAGTCTACTCTGTCGTATCTAAGCTCAGCTCGAAGCTGGGTTCTAATCTGCTTATCTATCGAGTCAGAGATAACTAGCACGAGGTCGGCCTTCTATCTGCTGCGGCGCAGTCCGCAGTCTTCTATCAGTACATGAGGCAACCATGAGGCTTGCCTTCTATCTTGATAACCATTAATAGACCTACTAGGTCTATGTCGTCATATGGTATCATCGTCATCATCAGCTCTTCGAGGTTCGCCGATGTTCTAGTCGCTACTCGTAAGCGTTCCAGAACGCTTACCTAAGCCCGGCATCTTCCGGCTTATCTTCTATTTCGTCATAAGGTCTGGATCGGCCTATCTTCATCATCATGGGCCTCCGGCCCATCGTTCTGGTTCGTCACTAGCTTTCCGGGCTAGGTGCGTATCTTCTTCTACATCGAGCCTTCTGGGCTCGGTACATATCCCGTGTTCTATCATTGCCGTGCGGTGGCAGAGGGCAGGTCGGTAGCTGGGGGCTCACGCCAGGTCATGTGACAGTCACTGTAACACCTTTGGCCCAACCATATGATAATTCCATTGTTAATTGTCACTCATGGGCTCAGCTGTCAATGCTGAGGCATCATAAACATCATGGGCCCACCCATGTTTTTCAGCCCACAGTTGGATCTGGGCCTATTCAGATGGCCTGTCTCACTCAGAAGAATCTCAACTTCAGGTGTCCATGTAACATGGAAAATATTTTACTGAATGATATGTATCAAGAAGGTCTGCTGCTAGTGTTAGTTCAAAATCAGCATTACTATCATCATCTTCATTCTCATTATCTTTGGAGGCAGCTAGAAAATTTGCAATGAGGGCGATGGCAGTTGATCTAAAATTGCTGTGCTAGGAGCAAATGCACTGATTCACCTTTTACCAGAGATGGCTTGTAGTTAGAAACAGTAACTCAACAGTAGGAATATAAATAAGACTTACCAAACAAATGATAGGGCCTTTTGGTTGGATATTGTGATTCATTCCTGATTAAGCAGCATCAAAAATGGCCTAGAGTGCTGCAAGTAGTTTCTCAGTCTCAATAAACCAAAAATGAGACTGAGTACCTGCCTACAGAAACATAGTGGGGAGAAAAGACCTTCACTACATGCCATCCTCCAACATAGCTGGGGGAAGATCAGTGTTTCACTATTGGTTTCTACTTTTCAGCTTTGTTATTATGTCAGCTGACATCAAATAAGGCTTAGATGATGCCAGAGTACTTGGAACTTGGGAGGCCAGTTCTAACTTAGCTTTCTTGGGTAACTTTGAGTTCTTGCAGACTGTTATGCTAGTCTATCAAGTGCCTTAGTATCAGTAAAATTAGATATTAAACATAAAGAAAAAGTGTACCTTTGAATTGACCTGTGCTGGCTTAGTAGGAACTGGCTCAACCTTAGGAGTCATGAACTCAGAGGTATCAAGCATCATGGAATCATAAGATGTGTTGTACTTGTGAGTAGCATCTAGGTCCTCTTTGGATAAACCAATCAAGTTGGGTGCTTCAATTGGCCTCTTTATGGAACTAATGGTGTGAGTCCACTGAACCTGTTTGATAGTGAATCACACAACTTTAGCTTGTTGACTAAATGATAAATTATTGGATGGTGTTTGTGGCAGCTGTTTTTTTGGAGGTGTTATCATCTGAAAGTCCAGTGGTCGCTATGATGCTCTAAGAATCATTAATGCACATCAGACCTCAATTTGTTTAATTGTTGAATGATGACCTGCATCTGCCTCTTCTCTATTTCATTGGCTAAAAGAGATGACAAGTCCTCTTTGAATTCCTCATTGTTGTTGTTGTCAGCATCTTCATCATCACCAGCATCTTTATCAATATCTTCATTAATGTTTTCATCTCCATCTTTGTTGGATACAGGAATGTGTGAGGTCTCAGATGTGTCTATCAATGAAGGAGGTAGATCTTTTGCAAGTAAGACTGTAGTTGTAACTGTTTGACTTGTTCTTGCTAATGAAATGCCCAAAGAGTTGGTAGAAATGGGTTCAGTGGAAGCATTGTGAATAGGGGAAAACTTTTCAGCTTTCTCAATCTTAGGATAGACATAAGCGCACCAGTTATGAATCTTACCTCCCAGAGTATGTTTCTTATTGCTGAGCCCCCAAGTAAGTGTCATGAAGTAAAGTGCAGACTCTGTGAGCGTTAAAAACATGATGGTGAGAAGACAAATTACTAACAAGTTAACATTTTCTTTCTTGTCATCATCAGCCTTCTCTTGATTCTGATGAATCTTCCTTACTGCAGCTGCCCTTATGACCTCACATGATATGATAGGGTTGACCTTCTTTTTCTTCTTTGTCTTTCCTCCCTTGTTTCCAACCTCCTCATTTCCAATCACCTTGCCATTGCTTGTACTTACACCTGTGCTATCAGCCACTGTATGGTGATGCCCTTGAACTGGACCAGCTGGTGCTAGATAATTTTCTGAGGTGAGTTCAGTTGTACCTTGCACTCTCCTTCTTCTTGACTGGTCTAGCCCAGGGTTTTACTAATTTAGCCTTGTTGGTTGCCTAAGTGACCTGCTCCATTGATAGCATGTGCTTCCAAGGCATGCTCCTTGTTTTGTGCAATCTGGGCTTTGGTATATTACTGTCATGAGTTCCAGATATAAACCATTATTTGTTCCTAAATTCTAAATTCTTTAAACATCCAGTCACAGCACCTGTACCTAAGAATACATTTACCATTAAAGAAGTCCCTATTATTGCATCTATTGTAGAATTACCAGAATCATGTGATCTATTGGACAATGCCAAATCTGATGACATCATGCCTCACGACACTCTCAGAATATTCCAGAGTCTTACTGTGGCTGTGGCACATGTTATGACATCATAATTATATATAGAATCATATGATACCTTTAATTATTCTGATTGGTTAGTTAGTTCATTCTCAGTTTCAATCTCAGTTTCAATATGTGTATATAGGTAGCTCATTGTACTATCTCTTCCACTGCAATTGGCACCTCATAGAAGTCGGTACTTTCACAAAATTTGTATTTATAGCTACTTCAATACAAAATTCTTGACATAGATATTATTTTCTCACTAATACAACTCATTATGAGGTCGAATGACCATGATTGAAGGAGAACTGAATGAGATAGTTGAAAGTGCCAAAGTCACACAGAAATGTCACCTGCTGATATATGCTATGATGAAGTTTCAAATTGCACACACCCACTTTGGAAGTGCCAACTGCTGGTATAGGGCTGCTGGTGCAGCATTTGCAAGTCTAGCAGTAGTAGATGAGGAAAGCTGTGAGCTTCATTAGACCCGACATATGAGTCACACATTCAGGCTGCAATTCAGGGAATCGTAAACAGGTTATATAAATCTATTGCAGCTGCAGCAAAGGAACAGAATGTGAGTCTTGTTTTGTCATGTGATTATTCACTCAACTGGTCTATGTATCACGTCAAGCACTGAGTGATCAATGCTCAGGAGTGCACAAGTCCCATCAGCATGCCTATAAGAGCCAGCAGATATTATCTGATGCACAGGAGGAAACTCTCTCTGACTGGTGCAACCTAGCATCCACCTCCATGACTCCTATTCACCCTGTGAAATTGCATGCATCTGTTAAGGAAATGACTGGTCAACTCTCATCATGAAAGTGGCATTATGTTAAGATCATGCACAAAGAGTAGGACTGATTCTGAAAGGCTTGGCTTCAGCTTGTGTGCTGCACCCCTTACCCGAGTATGTGCCCTTAATTTCAGATTGGTGTCCGAAGAAAGTCCAAAGGTATCCAAAGGTGTCTGAAGATGTCTGAAGGACATCTGAAGGCACGGGAAACTTCGGAAGGACTTTCTGGACAGGTGCAGGTAACTTCAAGATGAGTGTGGGAAAGTTCTGGAGGAACTTACAGAAATTACGATGAGGTTTCGTCCTAATATGGATATGTATAATGGCTACTCAGGACTTGTCCTGAGTAGAAGCAAACAGAGGAATAGCTGCAAGGACAAAGTTCAAAGCAGAATAGGTCCAGAGGACCATGTGAAAGATCTGGATAGACTTCCAGAAACTTTGAAGGATCGGATGGGTGGATAGTGGAGGATCGGAACTCCAGCCTAGGGAATTCCTTCCTAGGCCTGAGACAGATATTGACTAAGTCAAAGGACTAGAACTGATAAGAGAATTTAGAGTGAAGACTAGTGCAAGGACTAATATGATATTTAGACTGAGGAACTACAGGATATATACAAGAGTTTATATACTAAGTGACTACCAGAAAGATCAGTAAGCAAAGGTCTGAGGCTATGTATGAAGCATAAGCAAAGTTATCAAACATGAGTCGGAATGAAGCATAGGTTACTAGATCAGTAAGCATGCTGGTAGTAAGTATAACCGAGGTAATGGAAGCAAGGAATACCAGATAGGCTGTGTAAATGTTATATGCACAGGAAATGTATCTATACATTGGATAGGATCAGATCGGAACGGATC
Organism: Suillus hirtellus; assembly: GCA_016695485.1. Taxonomy (NCBI): domain Eukaryota; kingdom Fungi; phylum Basidiomycota; class Agaricomycetes; order Boletales; family Suillaceae; genus Suillus; species Suillus hirtellus. Next base: position 205,637 of record MU172347.1, read on the forward strand.
AGATGTGGTCTGGATGAGATGTGTGAATATGCAAGATATAATATTAGGCAATAGGACAAAGGATGAATGATGCAGGCTAGCTGCAAAGGTAAAGGGATGTGGATGTGCAGATGTGGATGTGGATGTGCAAAGGTGCAGGGATTTGGATGGATAGAGGACTGGAGACATGGGTAGGACATCTGAAGGTCTGGATGAGGCATGGGAATATTATTGAATGTAGGTCCAGAATACAAGATATGACACATTATGGCTTTATTCATTGTCACCCGTCCCTTTATATATCTTGAGCAAATGGACTGCATCCAAAATATGCTTGGAATTTCAACAAGGATACCATTGGGGAGTTTTTTGAGATGTGAAAGAAGCTTGATGATGACTATTATGTAATTCCACCAGAGCACCATTGGAACATGGATGAGAAAGGCAATCAAATGGGTGGAGAAAGGAAAAATGCTGGCATGAAATTCATTTTTTTTTTTTCTGCAGAAGATTCAGATCAGTATTGGGTCCATAGTGATAATATAGAGCTTGTAACCATTATCGAGTGCATCTCTACTGCTGGTGCTAGATGCCACCATGGTTTGTCCTTTCAGAGGGACCAGCCCCAGATATTCAAGATCTAACAAATAAAGTAGGCAGGTAAGTAAGCTAGATAAGCATATCATTGTTCTCTACTGACACTGTGATATCCTTGGACAGTATTTCTTTCTCTCCAACAGGATGGACAGATCATGAGATTGCAGATTATTGGTTCAGGAACCATTTTATTCCTATGGCAGAGAAATACCATGTTGATCCTGAGAAGCCAATTGTTCTGATAGCTGATGGTCATAGTTTGCATGAACAAAGAGCTATCCAAATGGTAGCTTATAATAATAGTGTCATAATTTATGCCTTTCTGTCAAAAACCATGCACAAAATTCAACCACTGGATGTAGGTGTGTTTTCCTTTGTTTAGTGTGCTTGGACCAAACATTGTGACAAATGGCTTGCTGATGGGGTTGAAATTGATTGCTATAATTTTATTCATGAATACATGGCTACATCATTACACCAGAACTCATCCAGAAAGCATTTAAAAAAACCAGTATCTATCCTCTCAATCCATCAGTCTTCACAGACAAGGATTTTGCACTAAGCTTAGTTTATTCAACTACTGCACATCTTCCTGCATCATATTCTTCTGAAATTCCTTCTTCTTCAATGGCAGCTTCTTTCAACTTGGAGGATGATGATTTTCTCCCATGGCCATCAATGAATATGACTTGGACTTGGACTCTTAGAGCTCTGACTCAGACAAAGAATCCAAAAGCAATGGCTCAGAAGGAGAGACTTCCCAGCAAAATACACAGCCTCACACCACTTGCTCAATATTGCAACTATCAGGCCCCATCCCACATCCTGTTATCCCCTCATATGTTCAGGCAATAGTACTGACAAAGGAGGAACTTTGGCATGAGCTCCAGTGCATGTATAAGCAGAAACTGTACAATGGCACAGCAGGCATTGGCTCAATCTTGACTGGAGTTAGAGAATGTAAAGAAAAAAAAGCAGCTGAGGAAATCTATCAAACTGCAGGCCCATTTTGTGACACACCCAGAGCTTGAGGAGGACTTCAATAAAACAGAGGAAGAGCAGCATGAAAAAGATAAGGCCAACACAGAGAAACAGGCCAAAAAGAAGGCCAAAGATAAAGTGCATCATACTCAAATTGAATATGATATTGAGTCGAAGACATTTGATGCACTCTCAATACTTCAGCATAAGGATGACTTTATCACACTTGCTGGTGCTCTTAAAATTTCGAGGGATGGGACAGTCAAGGAATTCTGAGCAAGAATCAAAGAATTTCTTGCTGATGCTGAAAATTAGCACTTTGCTGATAATCCACATTTTTCTGCATTGTTTCAGATGGGAAAAACATGCTCAAAGAGTTTGGTCACTGCGTTGTTGACAGGACAGGTCAATAGCACAATATTGCAAGACAATGGCACTACCTTGTCAAATGCTATGGCTTTTGGCAATTACCCTTTCACCTCTCCTATGCATGCTTTCAATTCACAATATCTTCCGCACCTTACCAATCAGCCATATTTTCATCAATTCTATTCTAATGTAAGCTCTCTAAGCACCATCTTACCCTATGCAGAATAATAATCCATTCAGTGGTCCCATCACATCATCATTAAACTTACATAGACAGCCTCAAGCTCAGCATTCATACAATGTACATGGTCTCCCTATACATCCACCTTGATTTTACAACTATGGCACTAATAACAGTCACCCTTGTACTTAGTTATATCTACTAGTTAATACTGTACTTGCTTATTTGAACATTCACACCCAATATCAATTGACCTTGTGCTCTTGCTTGACTGCTGAACTGACTTTGAAATCTGTGTATGTGACATATTGTGACCTACAGTGACATTTGTGTAACTGCTGACTTCTGTGGGGTGCCAATTGCAGTGGAAGGGATAGTAGTCAGTAGTTCTTCAGTTCAAACCTCTTGTATCTTCAAGTGAGCAATCTAAGATGTACCTGCTGTCCTTTCCTCTTTGTCATGATAACCTTTGTTTGAGTCCTAGTCTCTGTCATGTGTTAATTCATTTAAGGGGTTGCAAAAGTTGCTTCTTTTGACCTCCAAGAAGCATAAGTGCAGGATGCTGAGTTGCATTTTTAGGGCATGTATGGCAAGGTGAAGGAGGAGGTTCCATAATGGACATGAAAGGCAGAAGGTGGCAGAAGAGAGCTGGCAAAGGGTGGACCTCAATAAAAGGTAAAGTTACAAACTGCAAAATTTCTGACTACTAGATGCAAACAAATGTAACCTAGCCTTCAATACTTTACTCAAAACTTCATGCTACTTTCTAAGTCTACCTATACTTTAGCACAATGACAATAGAACACATCTGCTAGAACTGGTACTGTTCATTCCACCAACAGACTCCTAGGCTAATTACCAATTGCTATAGATAATCAGAGCCGGTACTGGCCATCTTACCAATGTGCTCCCTCGCCCAACTTCAAATACCATCAAAGCACTGGCCATTCCTCCAGCCATTTCTGCCTCATACTAATCACAGAGCAGATATTTCCACCTGGTACTGACCATCCTACTCCTTTGACTCTAAATACTATCAACTAAAGTACCACAGTAAGTACATTGGGTCAACCCTCCAGCTATTTCTGCCTTAGGCTAACTATAGAGCAGATATCTGGAGCTGATACTATCTATCCTACTCTTCCAACTCCAAATACTATTAACTCAAGCACCAAAGCTGGTGCTGGCCATCCTGCTCCCCTGACTTCAAATACTATGAACTAAAGCACCAGAGCTGGTACTAGCCATCTTACTCCCTCAGCTCTAATACTATCAACTCAAGCATCATGTCCCAGACTGGTCTACAAGCAAGTCAACTATATCATAAGCCCATCAATATTTGCATTCCTTATATAAAGCTGGAGTGCAACTGTTAGTTTAAGAATCAGTCAGGATATATGCAACATATAAATGCTAAGCATCTTGTGTGTTAACAACAATCTCAACCAACTCAGTTGTCTGGACTCTATTTGCCAAGTTCTAGGCTGCCTGACACTATGAATTCTAGTGGTGGCACTACAGACTTTGGTGACACTGACACCATGGAGCCTAGCAATAATGAAGATCCTTTGCAACCAATGATTAAATTTTTTAGTGCTAGTGACCAGTTGTATAGAAACTACTACCCTTTGTTGTCTAATATATTTTTGTCTCATTGAATCTATCTTAAGTAATATTACATTCATGAACATACAAAGTTCATCTGTGTGATCCAGAAGGTAACTTCCTCCCACCAGGAACACTACCTCCACCATTCACAGATAAGACATTAGACAACTGAACTCCCTATAAGAGCCAGGTAGAGTTTGAGCTTGTCAATTATGTATTTACCAAGAATCAAACTCCTGCACATTCAATTGATCATTTACTCAATATTTGGGTAGCTTTGCTGATACAAGGTGGTAGCAGATCATCACCACCTTTATAAGGCAATCAATGACAATCCTCTGGGCAATGTTAAATGACAATCATTTACTGTCAAATAGACTGGTGCTATTCCAGAGGAAGGTGCTGTACTGTGGATGACAGACAGCCATGAGATTTAGTTCTGCAACTCCCATAAAGTTGTTCACAATATGCTTGCTAGCCCTAATTTTGTTGCAGAGATGGACCTTAAACCTTATTGTGAGTTTATAACAGAGAATAACAAGCACCAGTGACTTTTGGTAAAGAAATTATCAGAAAGTTCAATTCCAATATATCAGCAATGAAACATTTAGCTACAAGGGATTTTGAGGATCTGCTGCAGGTAAGTGTTGGTTTCAACCTTTTTAATTTGATTTTCAATGATCTATATATATTTATAGTGCATGCTTCCAGTCTTCGAGGGCTTACTGCCAGGCAATGATAATACCATGGTTTTGGACCTTCTATTGGATCTGGCAACTTGGTATAGCTTTGCAAAGTTGTAAATGCATATTAAGAACACCCTTAGTTCTTGTGGAAAGACACACTGCAGATTGGGCTTATCAGCAAGTGGTATGTCTCTTGTTTTCCTTATTGTTTGTAAGTTTTATATCCATCTCCATAGGATATGATTTCTGAGGATCATGACACTCATGGCTCCATGTTCATCCATGTAATTCTAGAAAGCAATAAAACAACTGTTTTGGTTGCAATAGGACAGCAGAGCCCACCAAAATTCTGTTGCTGCTGTAAGGTTCCTTACAATGCCCAAAAGTATGTGTTTGTTAATCTTATATCCTGTTGTAGTACTTACATCTCACAAAGCAATATTTCACTCATTGCTCTCATATATCCTCAAGAGTCTGAAGCCTGCCATAACAGTGCTTGAAGTTGCACATTTGGGAGATGAGTACTATTGTCATGTAATCTTGCATTATTCAAAGGTGGTGCACTAAGTGAGTAAGTTTGATTAATTGTCTATTGTATTTGTTCTGATACCAAGATAGGTGTCTATTGCATTCCAAGGCCCTTGATGAGACCAATCTCCTTTGCTCAAAACCTTACACAGATGTGCTTATCAAAGAGTGTGATTTTGATACATTGTGGGCCAAGTATGGTGTAGTTGCTGTCCTTGTGGTATATCTAATATTTGGTTTATAATGTATTTTGAATTAACTTGTATGCAGCCATTTATGAATGAATTCCCCCATGCTGACATCCATGAACTACTTGCACCTGACCTTCTCCATCAAATTATCAGGGGATTGTTCAAATATCATTTAGTTGAATGGATTGAGAGATACCTCTTAAATGAGTGTGGAAAAACACAGGCTAATATCATTCTAGATGATATTGACCAATAGTATATTTTATCAACTATAATTTTCATTCAATCTTAGCTTCTCATAGGATTGTAGCAGTTCCTCCTTTTCCTGGCCTACGTCAATTTCCATGAGGACGCCATTTCAAACAATGGACCAGGGATGATTCCAAGGCCCTTATGAAGGTATTTTATATTTAATTCCAATTGAGGGCCATGTTCACTTCAGTCACCCACAGAAAGATACCTCTTAGATTGATAGTCCTCTATACAAGTATTGGCCTAAGAGGTATGATTCCAGTTGTATTTCCCACTGGGGCAACTATAAGGGAAGTATTGTGGGACAACATCAATTATTTTCCTAGCCTGTCTGGGACATATTTTTATGACATTTTATATGGAATTTTCCCATCATATGGGTGGTGTCAGGGGTCCTTCAGGCCAATTCTGATGTAACTTAGGGGGGTATGATAGGGACTGGTGAGGGTCATATTACAGACCATTAGAGGGTATAATAGGGCCCTCATCAGGGACAATGTAGAAACCATCAGGAGAAGCATGGGGACTACTATCAGTATTATTACATGAATTGCTACCTAAAATTTCAGCAGTGCTATTGGATTACTGTATTGCCCTTTCACCCCAGATATAATCACATAAGGAATGCCTGAGATGAATATATTCTTTGGCTGGAAATTCCTAGGTGATGAATAATCATGACCAGGTTTCATACAGTACTTAGATGCTACAGCAGGGTGTTCCAGGAGAGTAGATATTCTATAGTTTCAAAATTCCCTGGGTATCAATAACAATGTTGGACATTCCCAGAGTACATATATTCTTGAGTTAGGACCTCCCAGAGGTCATATAATTATATTGGGAATTCCCAGGGTGCAGATAGTCATGTTGGAATATCCCACAGATCATATATTGTGCAGTCAGGAATTCCAAGATGGTATATAATCATGTTGGGAAGTCCCAGAATACAAATATTCTTTGGTTGGGAATTCCTAGGGGTCATATATTCTGCATGCAGAACTTCCCAGTATCCATATAATTATGTTGGAAAGTCCCAGAGTGTAAATATTCTTTCCTCAGGAATTCCCAGAGAGCATATAATCATGTTGGGAAGTCCCAGAGTACAAATATTCTTTGGCTGGGAATTCCCAGTGTCCATATAATCAAGTTGGAAATTCCCAGAGGTATATGTTCTGTAGGCAGGCACATAATTCAGTAAATACTTTCCATATTACACAGACACCCGAAGTTGAGATTCTTCTGTGCAAGACGGCTCATCCAAGTTGGGCCCAAATGCAGGTTGTGCCCGGTATAATCAGTAGGGCCCATATCAATATAGCTATCCGGTACTTCCAGATGGGCCAGAATGCACGCAGCATTGGAATGTCAGTATATACAGATGGGCTGGAATGTATATGTGAAGGGTCCTTGGGGGGACATGAGTGGGCCAGAATAGATGACAATGAAATGTCAGGATGTATGGATGGGCCAGAATGTGGTTGTGAATGATCTTTGTAGTGTATATGGGTGGGTCAGAATAAAAGGAAATAAAATATTAGGATGTACGGATGGGCCAGGATAGGAATCGAGATAGCCTGTCAAAGGATCCAGATGGGCCGAAATGTGCACATGATCGCAATATCAGTATATACAAATGGTATTTCAGCCAACACAGGTGGGCCAGAACTGCATGTAACTGGATGTGGATAGGTCCAAATGCTCAATGGGTGAAGTATCGGTATATACAGATGGGCTGAAATACAGATAGGATTGACATGTTGGTATATACCGATGGGCCGGAATGGGTGTGTGAAGGGTGTTTCAGTGGAACATGGATAGGCCGGATTGTATGGAGGTGAAATCTCGGTATACATTTGTGTGGATATCCAAACATTACCAAGGTGCTCATGTATAATATGCATGAATGCATGACAATTATATTGGTAGGAATGGCTGGTCCCAAGAATGAACTGGTGGCCAAGAATGGCCTGGTGAGTATCATACATGCTATTTGTGCAAAACTAAGCAGATATGAAGTTGAGAATTGTAATATCCGGCAAGATGTTTCCTTATTGCACTATTCTCTTCAGGCATCTGGCACATCAATCAGAAACCCACTGGGATTATAATGTAAATGTACATGGTAATATCTACACAGGAAGCTCAAGCAACTACAAGTACATGATATGAAGTGTAAAGAAATATTGTAACAATCATTGACTATTGAAGGCATTTGCGGGCGGGAAACTATAAACATCATGAGGGAGTTGCAGGGGCTCACTGGATGCCCGAACCGGAGATACATTCATGTTTGCTGAAGGGCCTGGCTGAGGGCTGTGTGAAAGGTCCCAAGCAGTGGTGTACTCCTTACCCACTGCTGAAACACTCTGATCAACCGGTTCAGGAACATTCAGGAACCATGAGCCCAGGATTTGACCAAATGGGTGACCTTGCGTTGATGGTCCAGCAGGTGGGTTGAAGGAGGTCGGCCTTCCGGTATGGTGGAACATGCTCATGGCATTGGCCATGTGTCCAATTGATGCCATGTTGCTGGAGTTTTTTAACTCAACATCCCAGATTTTAGCTTCCATGGCAACAAACCGCCTGGTCCATTCTCCATCCAAGGTGGAGGTCCGACCCACCATGTCCTCATGCAGTGCCTTGGCACAATCACTCGAATGAGTAACCATTGCTTCAAACCTGGTCCTGAGGACCTCAATCGTCCAGATGATGTTGTTCAGTGTTGGCTCAATCATTGGAACCACCGGTGCTATGATGTCTGTGGGCATGACGTCAGGTGTGACAATCATGTCGACATCATTGTCGACAGTGGCTGCTGGTGCAACAGCAGCAGGCCTGGCCTCTGCATCTGCAGGTGCCTTCGTCACAAGTGTTTCTGCTATATATGAGTACTGATGAGTTCAAGAATATAAACTGACATACTGGGTTGTGTGTCATAGTTGCCCTCAGCATCCTCATCTGCTGAGTCCTCCATGTTTGAGGCAATGACCGGATCAGGGGATGTGTGACACACATGCGATGTTGCATGGGTTGCGTGGTCACCAGTTGGCCCCTTCAACCAAGTTTGGGATTGGGCTCAGGATGAGGATCCCTTTCCTTTCTGGCCCACAGCAAGTCGGGATTTCTTGTCAGCTGCGGCAGAAGCCTTTGCCTTCTTCAATGCAATTTGCGCACAAAGAAGTTCAGCTGCGGCAGGATCCAGCCAGACACACTTAGTCTTCTTCTCATCACAAGTGCAGCAGCACTTCCAGATTTTGCCAGCCTTCTTTGCAGCGGCACCCATGCAAGCAACATCATACTTGATGCAATGCTCACATTGGTTGCTGAAGATGCGCGCCGAAGATTCCGGCTTCTTCACAGTGTCAATACTGGGCTAGAAAATAGTCAGTGTCAGAATCCATACATGCAACATGACACACCTTGGCACCTGCTGATGGAGCAACTACAGGGACAGTGTCCTTGGGTTGCTTCTTATTCTGACGGGAGTTGTTAATATTTTCGGAATACTGACAAATAGAAGAACAACTTACCTTCACATAAATTACATTAGTCAGGAGGACTTCATCATCCTCATCCTCGCTAATAATCTTCTTCAACTTCACCTTCTTCCGAGGTCGACTGCACTCCTGAGGAGCTTGCAACACCTCGTGCCCAGATTTAGATACCAGGTGTTTGGCCAGTGGCGGCACCGGCTCTTCATCCTCATCATCCAGTTTGGATGTTGGTGCCTTCCATTTGTTGCCCAGAATGAGCAGGTTGAATGGCTTAGCTATGGGGTTCAGAGGTGGCGGCACTGGAGCTACCATGGGGAAAAGGGCCAATGCCACCTCTGAAGGAGTTGAGTTGCTGGCCTGGGCTGCAGGATGAGTGTGAATGGGGGCTGCGACTGGAGGAGGCGAGGCCAGAGGAACAGGACGCATGTATCCGATTGTCTTGTTGAAAAGTGGGTGACTGCAGATGCGAGTATCCTGGTTGGATATAGTGGCCTAGTCAGGTAAGCCCTTGAGTTTTCCATTTGGTGCACTCTTGTCTTGGAGTTCTGCAGTGCAGGACAAGAGCATGGGAGGCACTGAGGTTGCGGCATGCCTGTGTTGAGCAAATGCAGTTGACTGTAAGATAAGGTTTTCCAGTTATTGAAACTGCAATACAAATTAAAAGCAAGCACTTACCAAAGTAACGGCAATCTCATGTGCCAAAGTCTTTGAACCTGAGTCTCCCATTGAGAGCTTCTCGGACTTCTTGATGATCTGTTGAATCTTGTCGGCGACAAGATTCAAAGCTTCATTAGCATGTTCAGAGGAAGACATGATGCAATAATGAGTAGAGGAATCTGCAAAAGTCAAGGTTAACACGGAAATGAAGTGTAGTATGGAAATTCGGGAAGGAAAGTCAGAGTCCAAGTTGCAATGTATATATAGGGACAAGCAATTGTGGTCTTAGCGTGGCTACAGCATTTGCCGGTGCCACATGTTTATTGTACCTCAACACAATTGATTAACATATTCGGGTCTTGCTGCGGTGCCTAACAACTGCTATTGTGGAGAAGGTCCACACATCTGCAACCACATTTGCTGCTTCACAAGACTTGCGAGTGGACCATTCGGTGTTCACTATTTAATCACGGGATTCTCAAGCTGAACAACATATATTCAGCATTCCTGAGCACCCATACAATGGCCACCCAAAGAGTCCATTTTTCATCTCCTTTGGAAATTGGGCAAGTGCGCTCTGCTACTGTTGGTAAGTCATATTCCAACGATGAATATCAAACTGCCTTGAAAGAATGGTTGGGCACTAACATACCCATTGACAAGTGGATGCTCCTAAGGGTAAGGCGCCACTTCAAAGATGGGAATTTTCGATGCAAGTTCTCCCCTTTTGGTCAAGCTTCTTCAGTTGTTGTGTACTAAATATTACTGCAGAATACAACATGAGTCCGGAAAAGCAGATCAGACATCTGGACAGCCAGGTAATATGCTCCACCCCCGACCGCTTTGACCAGTGCTTCACTGGAGTGGACAACTGCATTCAAGAACTATCCGGTAAGTGCTTCTAACATGATATCTCATGCACAATTGACCTGGCTACATTTGCAGCCATGTTTGACAAGGATTGGGTCAAGTCCAAAAGGCCGGAATCTCTGCAGTCCCAACAAACAGACTCCATCATGGAAGACAATGTCAATGAGCTTGCAGAAGATAGCCTGTCATACAACCTTGGATGGGCAGATATGAATTCTGGATCTCAAACTGCTGCATCTACATCAGTGGATGACATCTCTACCGGTAGGTTCCTTGCTGAGTTGACACTGTCAATAGCATGTTAAAAAATCACACAGGGCCTTCATATGATCTAGGATGGGGTGCAAACACCATGACATCTGACATTGACAATGATGATATATCGAAATCAGCTGAGATCGCAGAAGGACCTGCTTATGATCTTGGGTGGGGTGGTGCTGACACTGCATCTGGATCCCCCATCGATGCCTGCATGGAGTTGTTGAGTGGCAGGAATGATGGGTTGATGTATGATCTCGGGTGGGGCCCTGCCTTGCCATCATCTGCTGGTGATGCTGAAGGGACATCCAGTAATGACTCCATCAATGCCTGCATGGAGTTATCAGGTGGCGGGATTGATGGGCCGATGTATGATTTTGGGTGGGGCCTTGCCTTGCCATCATCTGCCAGTGATGCTGAAGGGACATCCAGTGATAAAGTGGGCAGTGATGAAAGCCCAGTATATGATCTTGGGTGGGTCCAGATCCAATGAGAGCTCTTTCATACCGAAGCAACCAAGGAACTGATGACCGGGGCTGACAATTCGAGACCAGACAACATCATCGATCTTTGTAGCGATGAAGAGCCAGTGTACAATCTCAGATGGGAAAATCGTAGCAAACTCGTCATTGATCTATTGGGTGATGCAGATGATGATCTCACAAATGGAATGGAAGGTATGTTACCCACTTCTAACAATGCACACCATTGACATCTTCCAGCCATGAAATCAAAGCCCAGACAGCCAATCCACGATGATTTGGACATGGAACAAGATGATCAGGAAAGCTCAGCCGTTGGTATGTGTTCTATTCTATATCGCTATAGAACATCAAGTTAACACCAATCCCATGCAGAAATTATAGATGATGATTTGCAAGGCACCCAGACCATTCTTCGGGTGAATCGTCAACTGAAAACAATTGGTAACACCATGGGTAAGTGGTCTCTGAAGGATGTTGGCACAACACTGATGCATCCAAGCCAATGAGCACATCCATGCCATCGTAGAGAATGCCACACATGGCTTGACTGCATCCCGCATACCGGCTGATATTCTGATCAACAATAGGAGTATACTTGGAGGTTACGCTGGCACCCAGGACTGGGTCACAACAATCGGGTTAGATATTTGCAGGCTGCACCGGCTCATTCAACTTCAGTGCCATGCATTCAAATCAGTTGACTGAGTGATCAAGTCATTAGAAAATGTATAGTAGAATCTATCTGGTAGTTGGTCAGTTCACCTAGTTGTTATATACTATTGTACAAAATATGCTCTTAACCCCTGACAAAGTTGGTTGCATATCAGGAGTCTGGTTTCTTCAATCTCTTCACGGGTATATTGACTGTTTGACTCCTTGTCTGTTTGGCTGGAGAGTCCTGCAATTGATCCTCTGCAGGATGTTTCTTTCCCCTAGGTGCAATCTCACTGCTCTTATCCTGCACATACCTCTTTGTGGCAGGTTTCTCGGCTGCATTTGAACATCCACTCTGTGCAGTCCTTAACTTACCAGCAGGATGTGATGCCAGTCCCCCCCTTAGGATTGTCAACAGGAGGTTCCAGGTATCAAGAGGCAGATGGCTCTGGATCCAACTGCTTGGCTGGTGTGAACTTGGTTTTGCTCTGAACGGCAACTTCTTGACGAGGTCATGGTTGCTGGATCTGGCATGTGTCCTCATGTTTATTATCTGCACAGTGTGCAACCCCCTTGCCGGATGTCCTTCTGAGCTTATTGATCTGGGCTTCATGTTCCCTGGGCATCCAGATTTCATTGGAAGATGTCTCTTCTGCATGATCTGACTCCGGTATGGCCATCAATACCCAGACTTTGAGTTTCGGCCTGGTCCATCCCACTAACTGCTTGGTGGCATTAATTTTCTCCTCCTGCATTTGGTCATCTGTGTCTTTGGAGCCATCCAAATGAACAGTCACCTGTGCAGTTGACGTTTTCCTAGATTTCCTCTGAGCCCTGCTTTTCACTTGTGTGCCCACTGCTTCCATTTCGGTCTTTTTGGTGTCAACTTCCCCTTTGCAGTCCCATATCACGGGGGGTCTGACTTCCTTCTCTACTTTGCTTCACCACCTGTGGAACTTGAATATGACATCCCCACAGTTCTCCTGTCGGTCGTACCAGAACTGCAAGAGCTTGGTTGCCTCATGCCATGTCATCCTGGATGGCTCCCACAGTTTCTTCCCCTCCGGTAGATATGGAGGGGGGATGAGCTCATCTTGCCTCAGTATCACTTCCTTCCATGGCACCAGTTCCTTTGGGTTCTTACTACAGTCCTCTATGGCCACAATTAGACTTTCTGATGGTGTAGATGAACTCCACTTATGGTAATGCCAATTCAAGAAAGCTCAGACAACTGCTTTGTGGGTTTCCAAATCCAGTTCAGTATAATCCGGCAGGACCAGAAGCGCATCATCTCCTATATGTAATATGCATGTCTTGTCCTTCCGGCCCTTTTTAACAACGGTGTTGGATTCAACTTCATTGTCTTCCATACCCAAACCAGGTGAGGTTGGCCAGCTTTGGACGAGTATGCTGATGCTCACCGAACTGTTTCAACACATATGACTTCCATTCTGGCAAGATGTCCTTCCAGTCATGCGTCCTCCCAAAACTTTCCCTGTTTCCGATATCCTTGTTGTAATCGTGGCTGTGTTTGTATGACTCAGGATTGTCTCCTGTAAGTGATGTATTTCACTCGCCTTGAAATCATGAGTTTGTCATCCTCGCTCTTCCAAGCCAAGAGGATGAACAGGCGCATCCCAGCTTTCTTGAACATTTTGCAGGCCACATACTGGAGCAAGTCCTCACTCTTCCGCCTCACAGTGTCTGCCTGAATATCCGGAGGGACTCCTTGTGCATTCCACTGTCTGGCCATATCTGTAGCATCTTCTATCTCCTTCTCGGTGAGAGAATTCACCATGTCAGTGAGATACCTGGAGTAGTGGTGCATCATCTCCAGCTTCCTGGGATTTACTCCAGTGTCATCTTGAATCTTTTTCAGAAGCTCCTTCTTCTGGAGAGCTCCCACCACTGTATGGTACATCCACTTCCTCCTGAGATTGATAGGAACTTTAGTATCCTTCTTCTTTTTTCCATGATTCTGCAGCCATTTTCTGTAGACCTGGATGTCAATGATGTCAACAATTATCTACAGTTCATGTGACAACAAGCTCACCATCTTTTGGGATCTCAAGAGATTTTTATCCACCTTGGGTGCCTTCAGCCGAGCTTCAGTTGTGGCATCCTTCCAGATCACATTTCTCTCTTGACCTGAACCAGAGTCCCATTGCTCCAAATAAGATTCCAGTATAGTCACTTCTTCTTTGTTTAATGGCACCTGCTTCTGAGGCTCTTCATCTGACTCTGAGTTGCTCCCTGTCATTGATGAAATATGTTGGAATATGAATACAACAGAAGTGCAAGAAGGTTCACAGAAGTTTAATTTCAGCAAGGTTTCCCAGATTATGGTTTAGATAATTAGCATGTGTGGGACACACAGATCAAACAGAAGCCAATTAGGGAAAGTCCATAACAGGGATAATGAAATTGTAGATCACATATTGACCATCACATCATCATCTTAACAGATCTAAACATGGGGAAATCAAAGGCAAAGGAAGTTATGCCTCCTGGAACTGTACATGTGGTGAAACGGAGTAGGAAAAGAACCACTCGAGGTATCAAAGGACGGTGGGTGACAGTGGAGCGTACCAAGTCAAGCAAATCAGTGCAGTCATCACCCACCAAGTCACCCACCAAACAATTGTCGGATGGATTGATGTACAGATTCTCTGAAGACTTCCATGGAGGATATGACAACCAAGGGAGCATCAATCCCATCCAGCTTCCAAAAGGTTCAAGGAAAAAGACAAGAAAAACCTTGGCAAGTCAACATGTACAGATTTTTATTGATATCAGGCTCATCCAAGTTCGAAACTATAGACTCCAAATGAATATCTTCGGCAGTGAACTTTTAGGACACAGGATTATCTGAACATCCTGCTAGAACGTGAGGCACCACCTCCAAACCGGGTTTGCTGCTTGTGTGATGGAGATGGAACACAGAAGTGCCAGGACTGTCTAGCCCAGCCCATATTTTGCACGAGGTGCTGCCAGACTCAGCATTCCTTGCTGCCTTTCCACTGGACAAGTCAATGGAATGGCGATTTCTTTGAGGAGACAACTCTCACCAAGTTAGGGGTGGAGATTCACCTTGGCCACAGAGGACAACCTTGCCCCCACCACTGTTGGGAATGGGAAGACACTGATGACAGGGAGGGATCTACCGCACCCTCAGTCTTTGGAACCCCAGGCATTGGGGCTCCGGACAGGGGCAATGATTTATCTGATGTATTTATCAAGTCTGGATCTCGGACTGTCTGGCCGGAACCCCTGGAAGCAAACATACCCACACCAGGCAGATGTCAGATGACAGTTGTCGACACCTCGGGAATCCATGTCATGTCAATTCGTTTTTGCCAATGCTCTGATGCACTCACAGCGGACAAGCAGTTGTTTGAGATGGGCCTATTTCTGGCATCATTCACCCGCCCAAAGACGGCCTTCACTTTTGCATTGCTGGACGATTTTATTCAGGACAACCTGGAATGCGGCACTTCCAGTATGAACTATTACAGCAAACTCAGGTGAATCACATCCAGCATGTTCCCTCATTTAGTGCTGGTAAAGTCTGTTTCATGCTGCCATTTATCAACTAACAAAAATGTCAGTAGGACCAATATAGGGAGTTACTCAGAGTAGCCAGGCAGTGGCACCAGCTGAAGCTATTGAAGTGGAATGGATTTGGCCATGAGCAGAGGGACCCGAATGATGGTGAGCTGGCATTGTTCTGCCCAGCATGTCCACAGCCAGGGATAAACATGACTTTGCCTAATGAAGAAGACACTACAACGCAGTGGCTATACTCCCTGATGGAAAAGGCTACATGGTGGCAAGAGCCAGATACTAGGCCCATCTGGCAATCGCTGAAGATTCAACCCAGTGGTCAGAATAACCAAATTGCTCAAAAAGTGAGCAGGTGTTGTGCTGTAGTGTGAATCTGTCTTGCCAGATATCATGTTTTAAGATGGACCAGCAGATTCACACCAAGTCTTGTGTCAGGGAGCATGCAGAGCCCAAAAATAAAGACACACCAGGAGGCATGAAGTCCAGAGGTGTAGACACATCATATGTTGCAGGTTGAGCTATGTAATATCATATCTTGCTTGATGGCAGAGGCCAAGGTGACAAAGGTCAGAATAGTTTCAAGTGAGAGTCCATGAATATTTGAAAGTGCTTGGCCTATATATGCAAGCTCAACCATTGTAACAACTGAAGAATTGATTGATACAGTGTAGTATACCAACAAATGTAATGCTATGTTTGGTGCTACATAAGTTATTTGCTGCTGGCCAGAACAGACAGACAGACAGACAGACAGACAGACTGGACTTTTGAGAAACCAGGTGCCCTCAAATATTTACACTCTGAAACTTCCCAACATGATTATATGGACATTGGGAATTTCTGGCCAAAGAATATTTGTACTCTGGGACTTCCCAACATGATTATATGCCCTCTAGGAATTCCTGAGAAAAGAATATTTACACTCTGGGACTTCCCAACATAATTATATGGATACTGGGAAGTTCTGCATGCAGAATATATGACCCCTGGGAATTTCCAACCAAAGAATATTTGTATTCAGGGACTTCCCAACATGATTATATACCATCTTGGGATTCCTGACTGCACAATATATGATCTATGGGACATTCCAACATGACTATCTGCACCCTGGGAATTCCCAATATAATTATATGACCTCTGGGAGGTCCTAACTCAAGAATATATGTACTCTGGGAATGTCCAACATTGTTATTGATACCCAGGGAATTTTGAAACTATAGAATATCTACTCTCCTGGAACACCCTGCTGTAGCATCTAAGTACTGTATGAAACCTAATTATGATTATTCATCACCTAGGAATTTCCAGCCAAAGAATATATTCATCTCAGGCATTCCTTATGTGATTATATCTGGGGTGAAAGGGCAATACAGTAATCCAATAGCACTGCTGAAATCTTATGTAGTAATTCATGTAATAATACTGATAGTAGTCCCCATGCTTCTCCTGATGATTTCTACATTGTCCCTGATGAGGGCCCTATTATACCCCCTAATGGTCTGTAATATGACCCCCATCAGTCCCTATCATACCCCCCTAAGTTACATCAGAATTGGCCTGAAGGACCCCTGACACCACCCACATGATGGGAAAATCCCATATAAAATGTCATAAAAATATGTCCCAGACAGGCTAGGAAAATAATTGATGTTGTCCCACAATACTTCCATTATAGTTGCCCCAGTGGGAAATACAACTGGAATCATACCTCTTGGGCCAATACTTGTATAGAGGACTATCAACCTAAGAGGTATCTTTTTGGGGGTGACTGAAGTGAACTAGCTTCGAAGTTCTGTCTCTTAGTACTAGTGCTATCCTCATAGATTTGTTTGTTTGTTGTAGATTCACACACAGCTGGCAGGACTTGACAAGATAATTTGATTTATTTGGCAAATTGTTCGTGTTGAAAGGAACTTGAAACATAGATTGCATTGGCCAGCAATGAGAAAAAATGCAAAGCAGCACACAAAGACTTGTCCCCCCAAAAAGCAGAAGGGTTCAAAGAATCTGGCCAAACCTGCACATCATGTGACAGTAAAACGGCATAAAACACTCAACATAAGTGAACTCATGATTTCCTGATGCTGTGCTAGAGTTAATACAGGGACTCTTGGGACCATCTAGTATTGAACTAGACTCATAACCATTCTGCCCACGTGCGTTTTTGAGATGGGAATTTTGCCGTAGGCAGACTGGTCGATCTCGGAGAGATTTGGCAGGTGAAGCACGGAGTTTGAAAAATGGCGGTTGCCGATTGTGCTGCTTGATGTTATCGTTGTTATCATCCAGCATTGACGACGCTGTATCGTTTGTTCGTACTTTAATGATACCATTTCCTGTGCTTGTCCCTCATATGTTGCACTATCATCAACCATCCGAACTTCTGGCATGGACAGTTGACCACCATGGCCTCAGTGAAGACATCAAAGTTCTAGCTATCCTCAAAATACTTCGTGGCTTGTGGATGACCGTGATAGACTTACTTCTGTGCTCTGTCTTGCAAAAACCTGCCATGATCAATTGGAGGAAGGGCTTCTTCCGAAGCTCTGCACTCGCACGATTTCTTAATGTGCTGGAGTCCGACAAGCAAGGAGCTATTCACCTTCAGAATGTACTGCGACCTCACGCCATAGAACTTGTCACCTGTGAGATTGATGTGGAGATGGAGGACGCTAAGCTGATTTTTCATATGTCTATGAAGGACATCACCCCGGAGTACTTGCTCTCCTTCGACATCAAGCATGGATTGACTGCGCCATTGAAAGAGACAACTCCCTGGCTCTGTCAGATCCTTATGTCCGCTATGCAGACAACACGTGCTGTGAAAGAGAATAAGCATCAAAATGTTGAAATGGTTAGCTTTTTTTTGAACCACACAAAACTAATGTAGACATTGAGCTAGTACTGCACTGTAATCCAATCGCAAATTGCGAACATTCGCTCGCAAAACAACCTCGCCTTTCAGATCATTCACGGACTTTGCTTGTTCAGCAGTGGTACATCTCGCAAAACCATTGACTTACTCACGCATTGTGGTCTTTCGCCTGGGTATGATGCATTGCACACTTCTCATACTATCATGGCCGATGGCCAGATACGAAGGGCGCAGCTTGTTGCTAGAGGACCGCATATGATAGGCTGGGACAACATTCAAGTTTCAACATCTACTCATGTTGAACAGCGCGCTTTAGCCCCCCTGAAAGTCCAGTCAGACTTCATCACAGAAGCACGAATCATTGAGTGTGAGATTCATGTACATTCCATAGTGTCTTGTCATGCGGGGTGTCATGGTTAATTGCGATGGATGGAATGCCATACTGGACAAACTCGTTGACCTACAGACAGATCCAGAAAGGTTAAACTCATGATTTGAATTTTCCAAGTCAAGCGTACGTGATCTTTTTGCAAAAGCTTCAATGGTGTGACGGTAATTGCAATCTTGTCAGGAGAGAGCAGCAAGGGAAGGATCATTGCCAGTGTCTTGCCAGCACCTGTTGCAGCCCGGACAACAACATGTCTTGATGCGAGCAATGATATGAGGCACTCGAGTTGAAATGGCTTTGGTTGCTTCGTTCCTTCTGTAAGAAAATCAAGTCAAGCAAAGGAGTCTACAATGTTCTGGCGCTGGGATAGATGCAAAGGTTTGATAAAATCTGTTGGAAGGTTCTCAAGGGCATCTAGCACAGCAAGGGACATTGGTGAAACAGAAACGGCCTCGCGATCCATGGTTGCAAGGCCGCGATCATGATAGCATATGCTCAAATGCACAAAGACTACGGTGTAGAGAATTACGATCAAGTACTGCCGGCATGACCGGCACCTACTAAATTTCAAACTCCTCGCTTCTCATGCCAAATCTCTCCAAGATTGACCAGCCTGGCTACACCACTCGAGCATCTGTGGTACTATATGCCAGGTTGGTCACAAGCCTAGTATTGAACACCAAAATCATGATAGGACCATCCTAACTGTGCCCAATGTGGGGATTACATCACATTCCTCATAACCTATTAAACACTAAAATCATGGCAGAACCAGGATTTGAACCTAGGCCTTCCCAACACTGGCAGACATTTTGACCACTAGACTATTTAGCCATTGTTATATTCCTCAGTATGTCCAATCTGTGGATTACATCATATTCCAGCATGAACAGACTCAAAAATTTTAAGGGCGACATACAGGTGCCAGGACACATTGTTGTATTGATTTTCTGCCATAGATTTGGTACACTGCTGTAAAATAAGAAAATTATGTCTAACTGTAGTCATATTATATGCTATAAGGGAGCTCCAGTTAACAGAACAGAGAGATGCCTGCTTGGAGCATTAGAAATAGTAGAGTTGTAAATGGAAGCATTGTGATACGACTCAGGTGTTTTGCAACTCAGGCCCACCCTGTTTGTCTCCTCCACATTTACACCTACAGCTCTGATTACAGCTTTCATTAATTATGGCAACATGGATGTGTCCATATTGCAAGGAGAAGGTTCACCACCAGGAGACAATCCCTACAAGGATTAAGGGACTTGGGACGAAACATACTAGAAGTTGTTTAAAAGCTCCAAAAACAATCAAAGGTTGGAGGATCCCAGTCTGGCAAGGAGAGCACTGCTGCCCCTTTCGATACCGAAGATGCTTGTTTTCTCATCCAGGGAGTACTGAGCGTGTTCGCAAGCACATAAATTCAGCTGAATGCCGTGGACCAGGCAAAGGTGATACAGACGAAAAAATCTATGAAAATATGTCCCCCAACTCTAGTACCCCAGCTGACTGGGGACGGTATGTGGAAGAGACCTTTAAAACTAGCAACTCAGAATCCCAGGTACTGTTTATAAAATTTCTCTGTAATGTTCTCTGCATCTTAAAAATCTTTTTCAAGATGAGCTATTCTACCTCTGGTGTCGGCAACACCCCAACAGAGCCTCTACGGAAGAAAAGAAAGTGCATAGCTGGGGATGAGGCTACTGAGTCCATTCCTGAGGCTGAAACCTCTTGGAAACATTATGGATCTGATGGCAAGCTAAATGGACAGTGCGTTAACAGAGATTCATTCATTTTCTATTTTGCTAATGGGCAAATAAGCTCAAAGACAGTGATCGCTACCAAAAGACATCAATCAGTAGTGTCTCCTAGTACCAAAGAGCGGTTGGAGTTATTTGATTCCATGATAGACCACCCTTCAGATGGCTACGACTCAGACAAGCCTGATACCATGATGGACCATGATTCAGTTGCTAGTCCTGCAGATTCTTTCAAACCTTCTGATCCACCTTCTGATGATTCCACCTCTCTGCCCTCTTTGCAATACAATGCAAGAAGACCAGTGTTATCTGACGACAGTGACTCTGACGAGCACACCACTCAAGTAGGCAAAAATGGTGACTTTGGTGCTGAAGAAGACCTCCCACATTATGCGCCTACTACACCGCCTTCAAAGTTTCTGACACCTGGACCTCTACCTATATCTCCTGTAATGGCATTGTCCTCCCCAATTGTCCCAGCAGGAACAACAACTTCCAGTCTCAATGGGGACCAAGATCAGGAGCTTTTTGAAGCTGAGCGTCGTACATGGGCAGAAGAATTTGCAAAGTTAACTGTAGAGCGGGTTCGCTTGGAAACCAAGGCACGTGCAGCAGAGAGACATATGACTGAAGCACTAGAAAGGGAGAGAGAAAAATGGTCTCAGGAAAGGACCAAATGGGAAGCAGATCGCATTCAATGGGAATGTGAACGAAAGAAGTGGTCTGTGGAACGCACCATGATGATAGAGAGGCGTGATGCACTCCTTACTCTGATGAAGACTTCACTTGAGGTAATTGAATTATTTTTACGTTTAGTCAATTTCCTGATTCTTAAACGTCACCAGGGTCAAATGAAGGCTATTGATGAATATGTACTATGCGGCGCTGCTCCGGGACACCCTGGGCTTAGTGAGAACAATTAGTTTCCAGCATACATAGTAGTAGGCGGGTATTTGTTGTCAATCATCCGTATCAATATTTCTTTCCTTTCAGCAACGGAGTTGCAGCATCATCAGCCTGCTCTGATCGTCTCCGGAAGGCTATTCTAAATAGCCTTGCAGTTGGTGTTGCTGTGTTTCGAGCAGATGGTAGGGTTGCTCCTTAAAGCTGATTGTCGGACCGATGAGCATAGTCTAAAACGCGTCCTGATTGTCATCGAGGCGTCAGATGAGAGTAAAGCTAATTACCAAAAACAGAATCTTCGTTTGCTCGCTAGCAAACATAACACTTCCGCTTCCTCATCCTCCTCACCTCCCGTACACTCGAAGACATTCACAACGCTCTGCGCGCCGCGCCGCATGTCCGCCATGTTTCCCTGGATGACGTCTTGTCTGGTCGACATATTTCCCACAAGCTGAAAGACCTGGATCGTGTCTCAAAAGATGCGCACTTCAGGGCGCTCGCTCTAAAATCTGACGGCCTCTTACCCCACACCAAGATGGCATTGAGTATCTTCACATGCGCGTCTAAGGCTGACTTCTTTCTCAACCATCTCCGTCGCAGGTCGATCAAGTTACGGTAACAGATGATTCTCCATCAGGCAGACCGTGATGTCGCTGTTTCCCGTCCGCTTTCAAAGGTCTCTGAAGTCTACACCTTCATCACAGAAGAGGAGTTGCCGCAAATCAAATCCATGCTAGCGATATACGGGAGGATAGCGCAGCAGACACTGGATTTTGCTGATTTTATCAGCCATTACTTTGAGAAAAGAGCGCCTGTGAGTCGATCCTACCCCTCCCTCTCCTTCATCTCAGCGTGGCCTGCTTATAGGGACGAGACTCGGCAAGCATAGTTTCAACGAAACGGACGAAACAAATCAGAGCTACAGCAATTCTGAGACCGAGTGCCGCTCGTCTTACCTGCGAGTATATCGAGAATGGAATGTCAAA
>MU172348.1:1084-36077 GCA_016695485.1 Suillus hirtellus
TGGCGAGCGGTAGAGTTAATTTGGAACTCAGACGACGAATAAGGGAACGTCTTGTGAGAAACGTCAATGGCTAGCGTAAGTGTCAAAAGATATTGGGTCGCATCATCGCGCGTTACCGTGAGGAGCGCTAGAAATTTTACTTACTATATAACCTTGGTAGTTTACTTAGAAACATCTCAGTCCTACAGAATAGAGACTGAGATGTGAGTCGTTCGTTTTATTTCTTTCATACTCATATTTAACTCGTTATTAGTCACTCGTTACAGGTACATAGTATTTACATAGAGTCCTACAGAATAGAGACTGAGATTCACTCGTTACAGAACCCACTCGTCCTCCCCCGATCCATCATAGCCTCTAAACCTGTGTCCAACCCTGTTGACAGCGACTCATCAGCACGGCAGTCCTCAGTCCTCAGTACTCAGTCTTTGGAGTTAGTTCCTCGGAAATAGATCTCACATAACTTGAGCGGTATGTACCGATGTTGAACTTGTTTCATTACCAATAACTTAATTTCATTATCATCGAGGCAAGAATGAGCATGTCAGTACTGTGTGCCTGCGACTTAGTACTACCGCTTAGTGTCGAAGAGATAATTTTTTCTCGATCTCCTCCGGATTACAGGGACTTAGAGTTCCACAGGGGACAATCGTCGCAGCTCGCTGTCGTGAACCACGATAAACTGCCGGTACACAAGTATTCATTCTTATTGCGCCCATTATTTGACGTCTCCCTGACATAAGATTCCCCCATCAACATTAGCTCTCAGAGTGCAGTGGCCACCTGTGGAACTCAACAAACAGAAGGGTCCCGTTTGTTCGCGCGAATTATATACCCCAGGATGGCAAGCTGCTCATTTGGCACCACCGGAGCTGCGACAATGTGCAACCTCTCGCAGCGCACGACTACTGATTGACAATATCAAATTATGGTACCATGATGTACCATACTACTACCACTTGCCATTGTCTTCACGAATGACCGCACTGATTCCTCATAGTGACGCAAGTTCAGCGTTACTCGGCAAGCGTCATTCGGGGCTAGCAACCCTTACCCTAATCATTATTACGACACCTCTATCGATAGGCCCAGTGATCGATGCTGCAGAACATTGCTGTGTCAGCAGTTTACTATGACAGAACCATATTCGGATTGGAGCTCTTGTCACTCGACCCTTTCAAGTTATACACACAGGGGATCCGCGCGCAAGGATGTCAGGTCATCTGTGATTGCATTGTGCAAGTGCTAGCGTGCGAGATGATGTACTTCATAATCACGGAGTGACTCATGACGTCCCAACAGACGCCATACGTTTGTGGACTCTCAGTCAGCTAATTTGCGTAGCCCTGCACATTTTCATCGCTGCCAAGGAATGCTGTGAGTATAACGCCCGATAATCAGATAATATAGATACACACGAAATGTCTTCGTGCGTCACATATATAGCTGGTCTTTACCATTTACATGTCAAGATCATCCTTTCCCGTCATCTAATAATGACATCCTACACTTCCCATCAAACAGGTGAGTGGAAGCTATGGAGCTGGTGTTGCATCTTTTTGTTCATCATCCTTTGCAAAGTCCCGAAGTCGATGTCGATACCTCATATGATTGCCATGCTCTGTACTATTTTTAGGCTTGTTTACAGAGGTTGGATGCGTCACTTGTGGTGGGAGGATGCATGGGCAGCATTTTCACTGATCTCAGACGGTAGACATTTCGTTGCATGCTGCATGATTCCATGACTAACTACTGTATCCCCCAGTTATTTGCCTGCTATGCATCTGGATTAATACCTCGATGAATTGTGAGTGTTCGTCTTCACGCTCCAAGATTTACCTTACTTTGATGTCAGTCCCTGGTTGGATCTTCTCAGTGGCTTTCACCTCCGTTGTCTGGTGCGCATCGTAGCTCACTCGCTTATGTTTCAAACTCACTAGTCCAGGGCTGCGCGTATGAGCATGATTTTCTCCATCATCCGAATTGCCCGTCCCTCAGGTCACAGGTACCAGAAATGGATTACCTATCTCATCACAGTATCATTCGTGTGTATGTGGGCCGTAGTACTGGTATCGAAGGATGGCACGTGCGCCTTCAAATGCCAGAAGACCATGTCAGTAGCGCTCTTGCAATTGCTTAGTTGGTTCCCCTTTCTACTTTCTATACCTTTTATGGACCTCAAGCTCTTGGGTTCCTGCAGCGGATGTCATCGCGGATGTCTCCCTCATTCTTGCGCCTCTGCTGTTCTGGAAAAATACAAGGCTCTCAAGCAACCACAAAATATTGATCCTCTCCCCATTCGGCGCATCACTTCTTATCACTGCCATTACAATCCCCCATTCTGTAATGCTCTTACACTCCGCCTCAGAAACGACGCTCACCATCGCTCACGTCAAGGTATGCGCACACTTACTTGCATTCCTCTGCAACATCTGACGGATCTTAGGCCGCCCTCAGTCTCGTCGTCTGCAACCTCTTGGTGATCGTCTCCTCGATATACTGCGTGTGCTGGAAGAGAACGCTTGATCCGGACCAAACAAATGAATCTCCCACAATCTTTACGAGCGTTATCACGGCACAAATTCACGTCAGCGCGATTTCTATAACATCACCGCCTGTGTATGAGGAGACAACTCAAGGTACTTGAGGACGGACGTTGATTGGGCAAACAGAAGATGAAAGGCGCAAATGTCCTTTTTACAAAAGGGTGCGCTAGCATAGAAGAATAGAAAGCAATATTTAGATGATGCGCAAGTGCTTTGTTCACCTTGGGATACAACGGGGTTTTATGTGCCGTAGGGTATTAAGCTTGTGGAATAACTGGGATTTTAACTTATCATGTGGTTACCTCGTTCTTCAGTTTCACTGCCGGGCGATTGCAACCTCAGCGAAGGCATGTCGAGGCACTTCCTCCACTGTACAAAAAACAAATCACCTGAGTTTACAAGATGCAAATACAACATGAACGGGGATGATTGCCCAATATATCATCCAGCACAACGATCATCGATCAGAAGCAGCAATACATGAATCCAACGGTGCTGTACACTTCTGTCAGGACAAAAGATTCTTGTCAATGCACAAACGATCGCTCTCCACCCCTAATATGCCCGGCAGACTCATGCAAGAGCAGCACAAATACGCCAGTGATGATATACACGACGACGCTCGCCCACACTGGGACTCCGCGATTCAAGACGAGAAGTGCACCGCCGAGCAAAGGGGCGATCATCCCGCCTCTGAAATCGACGCATATAAGTTAGTTAATGTTTTTGGAATAACCAGACAACGATACATACATTCGTGATAGTGCAGATGCAATGCCGCATGCTGTTCCCCGGACCTTGGTTCCAAATATTTCTGGTGTCCAACTAGGAAGCATTAGTACTATGCACTCATATCAAGAAACTACTGGAATGTACCCATATAGTACAGCATACATGGTCTGAATCGGCTCTGTAAGAACAAGGGACAGACATATTTCGAGGAGTCACCCACCGTCGCACTAAGACTGATCCCCACCGAACTCACGCGCACTAAAAGCGCGCTTCTGACGAGCACGAACACTACACAAAAGAACGCCGTGACGAATGTGGTCGCAGCCAGCGAGCCCCGCCGGCCCAGAGGACTTTCAACCATATAGGCCCCGAGCTGCAGTTGACTGTCAAGCACATCATGTAAAAAAAGCAATGGAAGACATACGATAGCACCAGGACATCCTCCCATAGTAAATATTAAAACATCCCACAAGCTATGTTCCAGAGACTTGGTCGAAGTATCATCACCCGACCCAGTTTCGAGCAGCTTGGGAAGGTACACGTTAAACATCGTGTACGCTAGATACTCCACATGAATTACTGATACTCCGAATGATGAATAGAAAACCCACCTAATGACATAAAGAACCATACGCCCCACATGAGCACCGTCGTCTGGAACCACTCGGGGGCCAAGACCATGCCGACACGGTCTAGCCATACAAGCAGCGGCCGACGCACCCATCTAGGCAACACGCTCCCAACACGCTGCTTCATCTCAAAAGAAATCACGGATGACGTCCGTGGGTGTATAGTTCCTTGGCGAGGCCGCGGGCGCGCTTCGGGGACGGAGAAAAGGACTTTTGACTCCGACTGCGAGTCTCGAGAAGAGGAGCGAGAGCGATGCCCGCGTGCAAGGCTTTGTCCGCGCGGAGGCACCTCACCAACGGGAGTTATGAACGTATGTCCATCTAATGCATCATGGGTAGCTTCGGCCATCGACTGGTAGACTTTTGTCCCATTCTGATCGCTCGAAGTGCTGCTGCCATCTGCACCTGTATCGAACGTCTCGTTATTTGCGCGAGGATCTTGGGAGCTGGGGTTAAGGAGGAATGGTACACGCTCCCCTGCAGATGCGTGTGCTTCGGAGGTGGGTAGAGGCCTGTCATCCACGTCTTCTAGCTCTATCGGGAGCTCGGAGCCATTGAACCTAGAAATGAGCTGGAGACTTTCTAGTGCTTCTTGGTGACGACCAGCGTGTACAAGGTACCGCGGAGACTCGTGTAATCGGAAGAAGACCATGCGTGCGAGGAACATCGAAAGTGTCTGCAATGATCAAGGTCGGAAGACGGTTATAAATTATCTAAAGGGTGAACATACGATGGTACCAAGGGATACGAGCATGAATTTCCAGCCTGTGTTTTGAGTAGCGACATCGCAGGGCTCGTTAGGGGGGCATGAGCGGGGAGGGATGACTATTAACGCAACGCCCGCAGATAGAACGGAGCCAAGGGAGAAAAAGACGGAAAGAGCCGTGACGAGATATTGTTTCCCATTAGGCATATGCTCGAGAAGAAGTGTGCCATCAGTTGGCATTGAACCCTAAATTGACGCCCGATAAGAATAGGTCAACCAGACGGAGATTAACGTACACCAACGGCGCTACCAAGAAAGAATAGGAGAACACATAATGACCAAAACGACCATGCAAACGATGAGAGGATACCGAATAGGGCAGTGAAAAAGAGTGTTGCGTTAAATGCAGCACTGCGCCCCAGGAGGTCAGAGCAGGTTCCCCAGCCCACAGCACCGAACATCATGCCGGCGAACATGGACGATGAAAGAGTCCCGATGTAGTTGTCAGGAACTAGGCGGGGGTTATATGATAACCCACTGTGGGCATGAAGGGAATTTACCTGAATAGTGTTGTTGTACTCTAGGAAGAATTATTGCAACAGCTTGAATCCACATCTGAGCGACATGTCAGCGAAGTGTGGAATGTTTTCGCGAGCTACTCACATTATCTGCCATCCATCCTGATGGAATATATCATAGTTAGTTATGATTGACAAAAATATCGTCGAATGGTGAGGAATTGTAGCATGGTGCTCACCGAATCCGCATAATGACAGCAACGTCCATTGATAGCTCCCTGCTTGATGTTAGTGCTATATCAGAAACGCGAGGACGCGACGCACCCATTCCAATCCTATCAATAGTTTTGTCCAACGGCGTCCGTTTATCATACTCAGCATCCAAATCCACCTCGACGCCATCCATACCCTGTTCCGTGTCCTCAAAATAGGTCATCCTGTCCGCCCAGAAATCTGATACGCGGTAGGTGGCAGAGGCCATCTTTGGCTGCAGAGTGCGACCGCTTATATATTTAGGGTTGATTACGCGAGTAAGACGCCAGCAAGATTGCAGCTTGGCAGATTGCGAAGATGTGTTGCTATATTTGATAGTAAAATGTCCGTGTGCACTGCACTTAGACTCTGGATGGATGGAAGTTTGCCGGATGAGCAAGAGTCGTTGAGGATGTATGAAGGATCTAAAGCGAGTAGAGAGTGCACTCTGCACTAGTACTTATATGTTGTGCCACATTTGAAACTTGATTGCATTTCGAACTGAA
Organism: Suillus hirtellus; assembly: GCA_016695485.1. Classification (NCBI taxonomy): domain Eukaryota; kingdom Fungi; phylum Basidiomycota; class Agaricomycetes; order Boletales; family Suillaceae; genus Suillus; species Suillus hirtellus. Next base: position 6,974 of record MU172348.1, read on the forward strand.
GTTTCAAGTTCTGACCGCAATCGACAATAGTTTCATCAGTTGTAACTACATTTAATAGCAGTCCGTTTTATCCACCTGCAGCTTTAGATAGTGGCCTGACAGTCCGAGAAATGTACTAACGTGCACTGTACGCCGGCAGTTCTTCCTGATCTCCAACATCATCACGGAGCTTCCTCACCTGCCTATCCACCCTCCACCTCCACTCATTTCCTTCCAGCCACTTGAAAGATGTACTACCAAAATTTACCGAGACGTCACACTCCTCAGACACACCCACAGCAGCATACACATCAATCCCGCTGCGGTTCTGCAAATATATACCAGTAAACGCATCTGGCAGGCGTTGACCGTCGATTGTGAAGAACATTGTACCTGTGTAGAAAGAATATGCACAACCGATCGTATGGCCAATGACAGACGTAATGGGTGGAAAGCCCAGTGAGAAGCAAGGACGCCCGCCCTCTGGGTCTTCAAAGAATTTGTGGAAGTCGTCGAGGTGAAGGCCTGCGCTCAATCGATTCCAGCCTGGAAGCCTCCATGATGGGTACGGTCTGCAAGCAGTTCCTGACGGACAAAAATGAGGTGAGGCGAAAGGAGCGAAAATATGCATACCAATTGCGATTACGCCACCTTTAGATGGGTCTGTCATTTTGTTTACAGTGATCTCAAAGTATACTCCACCATCGATCGGAAAGTGATATTGACCAGCGACGATTGGCAGGTTGCTGAGGAGACATGTGTCTGGGCAGCCCACTCTAGAGCGTATCTGCGAGAGTCCGCCCTTCCCACCTGAATTATGGACCACGGTGACAGGGGAAGAGTCGTGAGCTTGCATTCGCCATTCTAAGCACCCATTACTGTCAATGTCCGCGATGGTTCGAGAGGGCAGAATTGTTGACGATTCAATGGGATGTCTTTCACAGAACTCGAGCGCTGTTTCGTAACTTTCGTCTGAGGCTTCGTTCTGAAGGCCGTATGTGGATGATTGTTCTGCTGCAGGTGCCCACTCAGGAGGAGCACCTGGCTGAACCTCTGGGTGCCGACGAGCACGTTGCTGAAAGTGTTGTTTAAACCAGTCCATGTAGTTTGGAGTTTGAATGTACACACAATAGGAGTCACTTATATCTGAACGTCATAGCGGAGCTTTAAAACAGCCTATTGTGGTGGTCTCAAATTTCGAAAGGTTTGCATTTACCACTTGGTGCAAGAATCTCAGCTTGACTGTACACCAGCCAATTCATAAATCTAGTATATCAAGGTACTTTAATATTTGATCTTCAGATATACCATGAAAATCAAATCTTACCTGTGTCCCCATAAGCGCCACTTCGCACTCCTAGACTGAATAGACAAATAGAAATTCGAGAAATCAATGCTGCAAACAGTATCGATGGAGATGGAAGGTCCGTGTAGGTCCAGTTGGCATCACTGGTATGGTATATGTTTGACAATCGTTGCAGGAAGGAATGACAATGAACTGCGAGCCTCAGTTTCATCTGAGAAACTAGAAATGAGCCCGCAAGACGCAAGATACGTGTCACCAACCTCGCCGGAAATCATCCAGGCATCCCAAGCTACATTGACCACATAAGTGCCATTTGCTTTCCTTGATAATATATCCCGGAGTCCAACATGAGCAGGAACGACAGTTCGAGGAGCTTTCGCGTTCTAATTATAATCAACCTAGCGTCATTGCCAATTCGACTGGATCGAATAAATCTAAATCTTTCAAGAACGTGCCTTGTGTGGTAGCTACTTCACCGATGTTCACTCCTTCAAGGCTGAACACCTCATCAACAATTGACGGGTAGCATGGTTCAAGCAAGACAAACGCACGCATCTATGCTGAATCTATCTTCTGGTATTTTCTTATAGGCTTGGCACTCGTCCATCCAAAAGTCGAGAAACGATTGATAGTCAAGGTTGCTGATTCCATAGGGATCACTTATGAGCTGCAGAAACGCCGACCTGGACGAGTAAAACATGCCAGCGCAGTGCCCATTATTGAGAAACGAGCTTACAAATGCGACAGGGAAGTATTCGTAGGAGGTGGGTCAAGTTGAACCATGAGACAGAGCTCGACGCGGTGCTGACGGAGGCATGGATGGGGGGTTTTACACAAGGATGATTGGTATGACATGAATGAGGCCAGAGGCTGTGTAGCACAGCGCGGACGAGGCTTAAGCATAACGCACGCACAACAGTTCTTGTCACGGTATCATTGAAGAAGATACATATAAGTTGGACTATAATTACAAGAGGGACTCTCAGTGGCGATTCTGTAACGGGGAGTACGCATGACATGGCTTGAAGTTCCAGAAGAATTCATGGCAATTCTAGGTGAGTGACATTGGATTCGTGTCACCCATTCCCTGAGCAATTCTTGCCACTAGGTCCTTGAGGAGGATTTTAAACCCGAATAATCCATGACAGCTTGATGCCAGCGCTGTATTCGAAGTGGGTAAACACCGTCAACATCCAGCGCACGAACGACTTTTTGGTAATTCAGTAGTGCCAACGGTAAGGCAACGATGCCGACTAAAACTTGCAGGAGCCGCGGAGGAAGACGACGACGTTGTATTATTGAGTCACCGGGTAAATCAAATGCGACGGCGAACAGCTGACTTTAAAACAGAGGGATCATCGCGGCCATTGAATCGGCAATTTGCGCAACGGACATTTCATTACACGTTCCGAGCCAACTCTCCTCCCGAAACACGGTTACACCGGGTGAGTATCTGTGGGGTAACTGAGGTACTACTACCCGAGTATGTGGTTCAAATTGAACGGAGGTACGTTTGTAATTCCGAGCTTATCACTGTCAGAAACTTTGACCTTCAAATTCAAGTTGTTCACATGAAGACTGCCGTACTCTTTATCGACGAGAGGCTAGCAGCCACCCGCCGAAAGTCATTGGTCAAATTGGTCGCCTGCGGATGATAAATAGGTACATGTGCGATATATAGGCATGGATACAACTAATAATAATATTGCAGCGACCATCCGTAGCTGGACGTATTGAGTTAATGCAACAGGACTTTCATCACATGCAGTGCACTGTGCGCCTGATGCGGTGAGCGTCAGCCAGCCACCAATATGACAACAATACCCACAGGTGAGTGCTAAACATAGCATAATAGGAGGTGACGTATTGAATCGTCTTTTAATCATTCCAAGTCAAAAGCAGGTTGTTGAGACTTGTCAATGAGATCCACCGCCTCTTTAAAACGAGTTTATGCCCATGTTGAGCTGCATCTTCCATCCGAGTCATTTTCACGTACCACCATGATTGCACGGCAGGATGACGAGGAGACGCCTCTTCTCCAACGACCAGAGCAGCCAATGACTAGGACGCCTCTACCCTGGAAACAATTTTCGGTTATACTGTTCTTGGAAATGTTAGATCCTCTTTCTTCTCAGACCCTTGCTCCGTTTATTCCCCAAGTGAGTATATATGTATATTTCCTTTGCTTAGACTCGTATCTGACCACCACTGGAACTTTATCAAGCTCGTTAGAGACATTGGAGTGACCGACGGAGACGAGTCCCAAGTCGGTCGCTATACCGGCATTCTTGTAAGCATGTCTTCATTGTTCCTTCCCCTTCATTCGTTCCTGATATTCTCCCGAGCAATCATCATACTATGCAGCTCATGCACTGACTATATTTCATTGGAGTCAACTGTCCGACCACGTTGGGCGGAAACCTGTATTACTGATAGCTCTATTAGCAATTTCTGTCTCGATGTTTTCGTTTGGGCTGTCGAAGACTTTCCTCGATCTTGTGGTTAGGTCAGTGTGTTCAATCAAATATAAAATTATACTTGCGACTGATTACTGATATTCTTGACCAGCCGTGTTGTCTGCGGAGCGTTTGATGCGAGCAATGGTATCCTCAAGATCATGGTGATGGACATGACTGACATAACCAATATGCCTGAGGCATACAGTTATGTACCAATTCCGTGGATGATCGCAAATGCAGTTGGGTAGGCATACATAGATACATATTCCATTTTATCTCACTGAAGTTCACGACATTTAGACCACTCATTGGCGGCTCGCTCTCCCGACCAGCAGACAGATTCCCTGACATCTTTGGGCGATCAGAACTCCTGAGAGCCTACCCATATCTCCTGCCATGCTCTATTTCGGCACTGTTTGCATTAGTAGCTTGGCTAGTCACGTATTGCCGTCTTCAAGAGGTGAGCAGGATGCTGAAAACTTATCTCTGGATCACGCTAAGTGTGGTTACAAGAGCATTTCTACCAAGGCACCGCTTTGGGAGCTAATTACAGGAGGATTCTTCGGACAGTCATACTCGAAGCCTCGCCAGCCATCGGGCAATCTTACAGTTGATCCTGGGGAAGCGAATTCCGGGGAATTTCAATCAAAGCCGCTTACGCTGCGTGCCTTGCTAACCTCAAAAGTTTCGATCGTGACAGCAAATTATGCCACCACAGGCCTATTTGACATGGCGTTTAGTTTAGTCTTACCTGTTTTCTATGCGACACCGATTGAACTTGGTGGTCTTTCCCTTGACCCTCCTCGCATTGGCGCCTTACTTGCAGCGCAAGGCGTCGTACATGGCATATCTCAGTTACTCTTCTATGCTCGTTTGCATGATCGCTTCGGTGCAAGAGCTATCCATATCACTGGTGTTAGCTCCGGCATACCCACCATCATTTTATTCCCAGTGATCAACGCTCTGGCCCGAGTCCATGGGATAGGTATGGCTGTGTGGTTATGTGTTGCCGTTCAGCTTATGCTGACGATGAGCTTCAACATGTGCTATCGTATGTCAATTCAGCACTTCCGACGTCTTACTTTACTAAGAAGTCGTAGCTTGCATAGCATTGTTTATCAGAGCCGCCGCCCCCAATCGTGCTTCGCTCGGAGCAACCAATGGAATCGCGCAGATGGCTGCCTCAGTGGCGAGGATCATTGGCCCGGCGTCTGCAGCTTCGGTCTTCTCTTATTCAATACAGGAAGGGCATGATGCGTGGTTGATATACTACTTCTTGATTGCAATGGCATTTCTTGCAGTAGGTACTGCTCTATTCCTTCCCCATGGTCTTAGTGTATGGGAAGATCATCAATGATATCACTGCGAATGACTGAAAATGGCATGGGTCAATATCACTACAGCAAGGTTACATAGGGCATCAACAGCTTTCCTAAAGTAAAACGGAATTGAATATATAGTGCTATGTTGAGGGGGGGAGGGGTTGCAACGAAGCTATACATACTCTGTAGAGTAAATCCTTTAATTTGTGATTTTTTTTTGGTCCACCACTGATTTTATCTATGCCATGGTCCAGTTCAACATCCTACAGTGCAGACAATGTGACCTCTTCTTCCTCAGGGGTTGGTATTTCTTTGGTGGGGGTGGAGATAGGTGTTGGCAGCTCATTGTTGGCTTCATGACAGCAAGCAGGTTCCTGGAAGGACCTGGGATGGTAGTCAACATCCATGTTAAAGGCATCAGTACCAAATTTGTGGTGGGTTGTCAGTGTGTGGGTGAGGCATTTGGGTGGTCAATATTTTCAAGGGAAGTGCATTCCAATATTTGTGGAGGCTTCTTTGGATATCTTAATAGATATTGCAGTTTTTTGAGAATGATTTTGACAAGAGTAAAAGTAAAAGTACAATTGAATATATATATTCTCCCATCTCCCATCTCCTGTCTCCCATTCCCTCAGTTTCTCATGTTCTTGTCCTCCCATTCTCCAGTTTTTGAGTCTCTACATTGTCTTTGCCTCCTTTTTTATTTTTTCACAACCTTTTGTCATTCATCTTCTAATCTCTTTTATCTTCTATCACCACATATTTATTGTCCCTCTGTCTGCAATGTTGGAGTGTGAGACCGAGAGATCTGAGGCCAGGGGGAGATCAGAGTTGAGGCAGTCTGAAGGATCCAAGTGATAAGGGGAGAATGGTTTGAGCGCATGCCAAAATGGACAAGGATGAGTGACATATGATGTTAGCTTGTGTCCTAGTATATTTTTCAGTCTATCATTCATATATTCAAGTTCCTGGCCCACTTACTATAAGACAAGCACCAGTAGGGTCTGCACATCTCAGTTTTAATCCAGACACTGAGATGTACATGCCAAAAAGCCACCTGCCATATACATATCTAACATTAGTGATAGATTCTTGTTGTTCTAGGTACACACTGTTTGTAACTGAGTTCTAATTCAGACACTGAGATATTCTTGTCCTTCTAGACTCCTCATGACCACCTTGCTCATTATAAATGACAATATGCAATTATGTCCTACTCAAACATATGTTGTTCTACTTTAATTTTATTATATTTACTATATGTATGTACCATAAATAATTACAAAAGGGAAAATACTTGTGTTATGTAGTGCACTGCTTTAATGTGCAACACCAATTGAGTTGGTGCTTGAAAACATGTGACAATAGCACATGGCCTTTAGTAGTGCTGCTGTGGTCCAGTCCTGAACCATGGTTTGAACCAGACTTTTGGTCTGGTTCCCCTATGGTTTGGCCCATGGTCCAGGTGTCAGCCAGAACCGGACTGTAGTATGTCAGTTCTGGCATTAGATGAATGGTTCAGCTTCGGTTTGGACGGGTCCTGAACTGTTCCAAACCCTGAACTGATCATTGTACTACTTTCAATAGTCTATAGTATGTAGTATGTACCTTCTTTGATTTTGGTGAGTGATTCGCCAGTTTCTCTGTGCCAGACAATGACCTAACCAGGAAAGGAGATGCGGTGCAGCCTCCTCCACATACTTTCCGGTAGACTTCAGCATAGAGGACTTCCCCAAATCACAGAACTTCCATCTAACTTTCAGACTCTCATTACCTCTTGCCTGCTTCATGACAACAAGTTCAGTGCCCTCTTGCTACCTTCAGCATTCTCCCACTTAGCACATCCAATGCCACCAGCACCATGTGCAAATACCCAACACACACCAGCAAGTCTGTTGTCGATAGTCTGTGCACATCTATGCTTATCTCAACTTCAACCTCAACTTGTTTTCTGGAGGATATTCCATGTGCAATGTCGACGTACCTCTTGCTCAAGATGAAATTGTGAGTCACTTGTTGTCCCTCTAATTTCATTCCATTAAAATACACTGCAGAGATATGGCATTATTCCTGAAACTGATGCAGAAGCAGAAGTGGCTGCAGCTATGCAACATATGAACAGCAACCAGGCCAACAGTGCAATGCAATCAGATCAACCAGCTGGGGCACAGACTTTTGATGGCAGTACTCTATCCTTGTCGCCATTGTTTTTGCCCTCACTGCTGGCCTTCCCATCACCAATAACATTCACCTCATCTTATCATCAAGACTGCTGGCTGTCTGCTACTGTGAGGGAGTGGGTCTTATAGCTTGCTATTTTCACATTTTGGTGGTAGACTGCACTAATGTCTTGTGTTTGTTATGCTAGCGGCAGCCAAGATGTGATGTAAATGCTGTGTCATTCGGCTCTCATCATTTTGACCTTCCTGCTGCCCCCATTTGCTTGGCATGGTGTGTCTTGTTACAACTTATGCATTCATGTTACTGTACTCAACAAACTTGTATTCTGAATGCAATAATATCTCGTGAATTTTGAATCTTGTTTTGGGTGCTGTGTTCAACTAGCTGGGATTTATCTATTAAAAAGGGATTCCTCCTCAATTGGCTCTTCCATCACAACATTCTAACTCTACCATGTGAATTGACTGCCGCTTATCCTGACAGATCATTCATATTTAACTCACATATAACTCAACTCAAAGACATTACCACAGGGTCTCTAGCCACCTTCATAGATGCAGAAGAAAACTCTCAAACTTCTACCTTTCATTAATGCGCTCCCCACAGATTTTTGGGTCTGGTTCAGGTTCGGACCCCAAAAAAACTGGACTGGACCACAGAGAACTGTTCTCTGTGGTCTGGTTCTGGGTTCAGACATTTCATAGAACCAAACCAATGGTCCGGTCCTTGGTTCTCTTCTATGACCCTCTGAACTGGACTGAACCAGACCACGGCAGCACTAGCCTTTAGTGAAATACATGAGATAGATGAAATAGGCAAAGCTTCCTTAACAGTCCAGAATAATGCCTTGGCTTTCTTATATCATTTACCATAATAGCACCTCAAAAATATAATGAATACATTATGAATATATGAGGCTCAAAACCAACAGACATACAGCTTATGATATCAGCCTTACAAGTAGCATTACATCTAACTGACAACCAAAAACAAATGTATTGATTATCTTAAGTATGATATTACCACAACTTCACAGTAACAATTTTTCACAACAATAAAATGATACCAATAGAGTGATGCAATGTCTTTGTGAGTCATAGTTGACCTATTACTGTTCTGGAATTGATTGGTTCCTAAACTCAAGAAGAACAAGATACATGCAAGGTGACATTACTTAGTCATACCTGACCTCCAGGACCTCCTCACTAAGAAATACTCATCCAAAATTCTGAATAGCTGGGTTTATAACTACAAACACCTGGCTTTGGAGGTTTCTCTTTACCTTCACCCTTCTGACTTGTGCTCATAGTGCTACCTTACTCACTCAGCAACTGCCTTTGGTGTACTGGGTGGCAAACAGTGTAATTTGGTGGTGCTTGTACTTGATAGATCCACATTTTGCAATATCTGTTTGGTTGGTGAGTGTCATTCTTGATTTGTTCAAACTGCCCTCCCTATGAAGTCTAGTATGACCTGTCCCTGTCCCAGGACTGAGTAGTGGAGTGTCACCTCCTCTTTCACCACATCTTTGTATTTCAACCTTTTTTTTGCTTGCTGTCTGTTACAATCACATCATGCTTTTACTTACTTTCACTTTGCTTCTCCACTCCAACTTCTATTTCTTACTTTGCTTTCCTTTTTTGTCTCAAACTGTACAATTATCTCACCATGACCTCGGTCCGTGCACATATCTTCTCGTATTTAAGCATGTGTACAACTACATAGAACATCACTTGAATCTTACTAGGTTTTCACCTGAACTTCCTTCACTTAAGACCTCCAATCTTAAGTTGTCTGAAACTGATCTCTTAACTGAAGCACTCCTTTGGTCAAGTCTAAGAACCTCTTCTTATCTGAAGAGCTTTATGAATCTCAACAACCAGAAAGCTCTGTCAAGCCTCTGTTGTTAGAACTATCCTAGTTTGTAACACTATCTGCCTAGATTTTTTGCATTTACACAGGCTGTGTTACTTTTAATCCTTAATTGTGTGAACACAATCATCTCATGGCCTTCACTGCATCAAATTGCACTCCTTTGTAACTTTCACTATGCTCATCCTCCAGTGCTTGATAACATCTCTAGCACTTGACTACATGCTTGTCCTTCTCCAATGCTTGATGACACTCTTCAACCTGATAATTATATTTATTACTATCTTACTACTGTATGGTTAGTTATAATGATTTTTCTCATATTTTCTGTGTAACTAAATACTAGACTCTGAGTGCACTTGCCAGTGTGCCATATGTGCTAAGTGGCAGCATAATGGACTTGAAGTGCAATATGAGTAAGTGATTTTCACTAATTGCAGTTAAAGATGGCTGAGGTATAGTACTAGGTGACTGCACTTGGAATGTTGTGTTGCTTGTAGAGAGCACAGGGGGAGGTACATTATATGATGATGTTTTAGCTACATGTCATATCCTGCATTCCGGACCCAGACTTATCACATATCATTTCCGGATATCTGGATCTGGCTGATGTCTATCTATGTCTGGATCTGACCTGTGTCTAACTTCCATGCCTTATCCCTTTGTATGTTCCTACTCTGGTTAGACTATATTATTTTCCATACCTCATTTCATTTCTGCCCTTTATTTTCCTCTGATCTAATCTCTGGGTTCATTTGACTATTTTCCGATAGACTAGCATTTGACTTTTCTATATGCTCTGTCCACCACTTTGTATAGCTTTGGACTTTGCATCTTAGTAGTATATAAACCCTGTAGAATCTATGTACATCTTTAGTTCAAATATTATCTTAGACTCTGCTCATTCCTTCCTCTGTCTGACTTGAGTTATCCTCTCATCGACCTCTGCTTGTCTTAGGATTGATTCCTATCGACTTGTCACCTCCGCCTCTACCTTTGGTAGTCCTCTGCTGTTTCCTTTCTAGTTTGGACTTCATCTGGATTAGTCTTATCTCTTGTTCCCAAACGTCCGCTGGAATTCCCGCACATTGGATATTGGACTCCGGACATCACCCGACACCCTCTGGATGTCATCTGGTAACCTTCAGATATTGTTCAACAGCCTTTGGAAGTTAGGGGCACGTACTTGGGTAAGGGGCACAGCACACGAGCTGAAGCCAAGCCCTTCAGATTTGACCATTGAGCACGTTCTTAACACTACATGTTGATAATCAAGTGCCCCAGCCAGAGAACTATATGATGAGACTCTAATGTAGTGTTCTGAGTTGTCTGCAATCATGAATGGTGGTAAGAACTGAATTCTTGTGGGTTGATAGTTTATGATGCAAGCACCTAACACTAATGCAAATGACAGGGCACTGAATTTGCTGATTTGCACTGGAGATGGTGATTTGTGGAGCGAGAACAATGGCAGTTCGACTACTGGCTCTTTGACACTTGCATGTTACACTGTTGGCATTGCTATATTAGGATGCAGAGGTTGTTATGGTTAACAACTGCACCACCCTATGCTACCACTGTAGGCTTATAAGAGTATGATTGCTAGTATCCACTAAGTAATGGTGAGGTCAAGATAGGGAACTACATCGTAAATACTGACTACTATATAGTAATAGTTCAAGTAGAGTCTGAATGGTAATCGTTCAATGAGAATAATCTTAGAAAGAGTTGTATGATGTGCCTGTTGATGGAATTAGGTAGAATGTTCTATGAATAAGTGAAAAGGTGACAAGGTGAAGAAGTGAAGTGGTGAAGAAGTGAAGGGTAAGCTGATGTACTGTAACAGAGGTGCTGCATGTTATACTGTTATGACAGTAGGCATTGTGATGGCACACATTGTAACAGGATGTGGAGCTGTGCTCTACATTATACTCACTATATGTGAGGAGTTGTGTTTCTGTTGTACTCAAGCTAATGAGAATGAGCTAGTGTTTAGAGTTGCAATATAAGTTTGTACTTTGTTGCATAATGCACTGTTTTGCATATTGAATATAAGTTATGCCTTGATCTCTAGTTGATACACCAAATGTGGTGTAAACATCCATACTGTTTGTTGCTCCCTGGTCATATCTCATGCCTTTCATGAGGCCAGCTAATAGAGTCAAGTGAATGCCTTCATGATATGCATTACAATGAGATTGCTCATTGCTGTTGGTTGTTGTGGGTGATGCTTTTCAAAAGTAAGAGGTATTAGGCTTGTTGGTTGATATATTACTGGAAATGCAAATTTTGTGCCTTCAAGTTTATCTTTCAACCATGCTGATAATGTGTCAATTTTTATGAAGTATTTTATTAATGATAATTCACCTGCAGCTTTTGGACTGCCATTGTGAATGATATCCAATGTCTTCTGAATGTCTGGATGAGGCTTGGACATTGCCAAGCTCAGGATTGCTGTATATACTTTGTCTGAAATGTGGGCATGAAGGCTATGAACATTTCTTTTATAATGTGCCACACAAAGCCAATAGAATTGACAGAGATGGTCATATGGCCCCAGATCACAGAGATAACATTGTGACTCATATGGACATGGCATCATGAGGGAGTGAGATAACTGCCTGCAGTACATTCCCAAGCCTACAACATTTAGTTATTTACAAAAACTGTCTGGATGGCTGCTACATGCTATAGGTAAACAACTTTTACTGGACACTACATGAAGTGAGTGTCCAGCAAAATATAATAGTTGTGGTCTAGCACAGCCTAGTCTGCTATACTTGCAGAACAAGTATGTTTGACCCAAGGGTTGACTGTTGGTAGTAGAATAATTAGTTATATTAGAAGAAAGATAGTCTGAAGCACAAGAAACATGGTCTGAAGGTATAATTATGAGTCTGATATCAAAAACATTGGGTCTGATGTTTTTTTTTGGGTTTGGAATTAGCCAATTTTAGTGGGTTTTATTGGATAACATTGAGTTAGTGTTGGATTAGGAAAGGAATGTTGGGAATAGTGAATGTTGGATTACTGTCAGTGTTTTTTGGAATGTTTTGGATAAAGAACAGATGATATTGCAGAATTCAGTAAAGAACTACTAACATCAGATAACCTCCTTCTACTCAGAGGTAGAAAGGTAAGACAAGTAAGAAGGAGGTATGCAAAATATATAGTGTCTATGTAGAATTTCAGAGTACTATAGGTGAAAGTAGTAGCACTAATTTTTAGGTCTGATGTCCTATATAATAAGACATGTAGTACTGCAGACATGTAATAATGTGTTCTACAATGTTAGCAACATGAAAACTGATAACTGCATACCTAGTGGGGATAGATATGACAGGACAGGACATAGGGAGGGCAAATGCACAGGAAAATATTGGATTTAAAGTGGCCTAACATCAGGTTCATTGGGTTTGCATCAGGTTTGCATCAGGTTAGTGGATCAATATTGAATTAAGCAGGTAAGTGTCAGATAACATTGGGAAGTGATTCTTATATGACAGGCATCTGACATGATGTGTGAAATAGCTGTATATAAGCTCAGCATGAGCTTGAGTGCTACAACATACCTAACTCTTGACCTTTGTGGTTATCAGCAACCACTGTCTTAAACCTACAGCCATGGATATGGTTGAATGACACAGACAACCCAGTGTCAGTAGATGCAATCTCAAAAATTCACTCAAAGAGAATGAGGTGAGCTTTAGCACTTTGTGATGTTGTAAATGCTCTGCTGCTGATGACAGCTAGAAAACAAAACATTAATGCACAAAAGTATAAACAGTGTGGTGAGATTTATATTGTTGGTGCTTAACATTCCACAACTCAATTTCAAACTCTTGCCATCCTTGTGTATGCTTAAATGATGTGTTGATGGACAGGTGTGTAGCTTGCATAAGGTGCAGTGACATACATGGTGTCATGCAGATGTTGAATTTGAGTGTTGCTTCCCACTTAATGATGTGTGTCTTTGCACAGTGCATGTAGCATTATTCTGGAGGTAGCTTTGCATGCTCCTTAGCAAAGAAATGTACACCTGGTAATTCCATATTAGTATAAGCAGCAGAAATTTGGTAGCAATACTTGCCTTCAAATTCTGTTCTGCTGGGATACTTCACAGACTTCAGAATATTGATAAGACACTGTACATGATTAAGATTAGCCAGTGATGGATGAAGATCTTGCAGTGTTGCATTGTGGCCATCTGGGAAGTCCCAGCCAAATACTTTATGAAGGCTCTTGATGAATGCCATGTCTAAATAAATCCAACATGGTGTTGCATATGCTAGTTTCCATTTCATGAGCAAGAGAAGCTTATGAAATATATCAACAAGTAGTATTAGTGTTTTGATAGGTGCAGAAAATAAGTGTGAGTGCAGGTTGCTGCAGAGGATGACTATGTATGGACAAGTTATGAGATCATAAGGAACATAGATGTTGAATTTTGTAGTGCAATCATGCATCCACTTCTGCAGGACACCTTGTTTAAGCTTGCTGTCTGCTTGATGGTGGAGGTGTGCTAGTGTATGGAGATGAATTCAATGATGTAAACACTAAGGGAAGCAAAAACTCATGACAAACTTACTTTTGGAAGGATGGTCTTATAACATAACTGCATGGTAGGAGTGGACCATATCCTTATGACTTTGCTAATTACTTGCATTCTAAAATAATGATGTGGTTGTTGTTGAGAAGAGCTTACAGGTAGCATGTGTCACATTCCTGCAGATTTCATATGAATGGGTGGGTATGGCAAGTGTGGGAGCACAATTTGCATCTGTTACATATTAGTCAGACTATTGCAAAAAGAATCCATAAATAAACATTGTAGGCATTAAGCTGCATAATAAGTTTTCTGCTACACCTGGGCTTCTTGACTTGATGACTTGATGACAGGCAATCCACACTATTCAAATCACCATCAAAGATAACACTGTTGAAATATTCATCAGCTAAGATACCATCCAAGTCATCTATCACACTCTCAGCAAGGTAATTATCAATACCATCAATTACAGAGCAGCTACAAGCCCCTATGGTGGATCTTGATATGCTACAAGCAATTTCTTGAGTGATTCTTAGGAATATCCAATAGGGTTGATGTCTTGGATCTATTTGTTAGTTATTATCTTGTCATAACATAGCATCTTCTTTATTAACTCATGACTCCTACATGTTCCTTAGTAGACACTCTTGTAAAATGAGTATTTACTGCTTTGTATTCATCCTCTCCTCTGCTTCATAGAAAATTCCTACTCTATTTCATTTCATACAGTTCTATATCATTAAGTTTTCTTCTTAAAACTTAAGTGTTTGTTTGACTTCTCTTTATCTTAATGGTTCTCCTATCTATTTTCATATAAATTCCTACTCCTATGATCCTATTCTATTGATTTTAGCCTTATCTAAATAGATAAACTTCTTTTAGCTATTAGTAGTCTAGTATTTGTACTTCAAGGCAGCATCTTGTTTTTTCCATCTATAGGTTAGAGACAGAAGAATCTTGTTTTCTTGATTACAGTTTTAAGATGGGCTATCTTGAGAGTCTAATTGACTACTTGAGTAAAGATAGTCATAGAGATGATGTAAATAATCAATTTAATCACCTTGGTGGCATTAGCAGCCTATCCAATTGAAATATAGTGATCAAGAGATCTTAAGTTATGTAGAGCAACCTTCTAGATTGGCTCCCAAATAACTTAAAGACCATGATATTACTATTCTATCATGTTCAGCATAGATCCAAGACATCAATCCTATTGAATATTCCTAAGAATCACTCAAGAAATTGCTTATAGCATATCAAGATCCACCATAGGGGCTATTTTAGCTATGATACAATGTTATAGCAGAGTGTAATGAAAATACCAAAGAGGACTACCCAAAATTGATAGAGAACATTTCTCAAAGAGTGGCAGAAGTGATTAGGGCAAAAGGAGATCACACAAAGTCCTAGAATTATAGAGATTTCATCGGTCAAACTCAAAGTTAAAAAAGTGTTCCAATGAGTCATCAAATTAAAATAACTATATCTTCACACCATGTTATTACTTTCCAATAGTATAGGAAACCAGAATAGGGCTGAGATGCAGACCTTTCTAACACCTCCCTATGGCTTAGTTATATTCCCACATTCCATCACATGATATAGCAATTACATAAAAGCAATAAACATTGAGATACTTTTTTAACCCACTGTAGTTGGATCAATGTGGAAGATGTAGGCAACATATTTATTTGCATGTTGTCTAGTTTATGGATATTTAATAATGGCACCAACTAAATGTTCAATGACAGAATGTGTGGAGGTCCTGCATGTGACACGATAAAGTTCTTATACATGATCTTCATCTGTAAAAGGTTGTGCAGGAGGTGGGATATAGTATGTGCTGATAGTAGGATTTGAGCAGGCATGTTAGATAGCTGGGGCAGTTATGGTAGAGAAATGAAATGATGTTAAAAGCAATATGAATAGGACTCAGAGATGTTGGTGATAGTGATGGTGAGACTGAATCCAAGTCATAAGGCAACAGTCTAGCATTTTCAAGGAGAGCTTGTGCATTCTGAACAGCAGAATGCTAAAGCTTAGTAAGGTGTAACATATCATTAGATCTACCAGTTCTATGCACCTCTTAATATATGGTCAATGGTGTTTGAACTTCAATTGTGCTAGCTAATATTTAGACTTGAGAGCACTATAGGGTCCACAATTCCTAAAGAATTTCCTTGTTCAGAAATCAATATCATTTGATACTTACATCATAAGTGCTCAGCAACTATTACTATGACATTGGTCTTTTGACCATTGTTTTTTCAAACTCAAAGTTTCCAACCCTGATGCTCTTTTATGACAGTCACTCACTTTATCATGTTCTTGACTTCAAAGTTTTCAGCATTGGCTACCACTGTGCAACAGTCACCTACTATTCCTAATGCTTTATTATAATGGTCACTCACTTGCCAAAACTTACCCTACTTCAAAGCACATATTGTCCCTTACTGCTACATCACTTATCATATCTTCATACAATGGTATTATCTTAGGACTAGTATGAACTAAGTACTTACTTGTATTTTAAAGATAGTGTCACTTTTTATGAAAAGTAGAGCTTTAACAAGGCAAGACAGCATTAGGAGGGAAATTCAGCCAACTTAGCAGTGATTTCTAATATGATGACATCTATTAAGTATAAGGCCAATATAGAAGGCAGAAACCAAGCTTGCTTGATAGTAATAACAAAAGACTTTATGTATCCACTATATACTCAAAACTATTATTTTTTACAAATTACAGAATTTCCTACATATATAATCATGAGTCTACTTACAAATATTGAGTCTTGATTGAGCCAAGGCTTTGCCTACCTCCATTGATCATCAATTATAACTAAACTATACAAACTTCCATTTCCAATAAAGCTTAATAGTATCAGCAAGAAGCTGCAGCCTAAGATTGAATATTTGTCAATATAAGTTGCTGAAGTTAATCCTCATAATGTACTATAGTGCTCATTGAGACTTATTTTTAAATCAAAAATGAGTAGAAAAGTTCTCAAAAAGCATTGCCACTATTTTGGACTTGAGGCTATTACCAATAAGACTACTCTCTAGGCTTGGTTATAAGAGTTTGGTCAGGATTGTGAAGCTTAGAATAGGAGAATAATGGTAAATGATAGTAAGTACTCCTGCTAAGTCATGAAATAGAATTAGATAGCAATTATTCAGACACTTACAAATAGCATAAAGGTACTTGCACAATCATGACCACTAGTACAACAGGTGGCATACATAAATCGAAATCAGAAAACTTTCTGTGCAGCATCTGTTTAAACTATGTAAAGGTACTGCAATTTGGATTTGATAATTTTGGTGATCTGGGCCACCTGATCATGTATTACCCAAATTTGCCAGCTGACTTTGAATAATGAACAACTATATAATAGTGTTATTGGCTTGCTTGTCTGCCATACTTATTTACCATGACTATCAGGTAGTGCTTGTAGCTCTATTTACATCACCTAGTAACTGCCTTTGGTGTACTGGGTGGTGAATAGTATAAATAGGTGGAGCTTGCACTTGCCAAATCTATCTATGTACTTTTAGTAGTAGCAACCTTGGAAATTGACTCTCCACCTGCTTATCAGTTTCCAAGCTGGCAGAAGATGCTTAGACATCTCTGACTCTCTTTTTTAGATTGTCCTCGACTTACATGCTGCTGATTATTTGGACTAAACCATTACCCAGCTTTATCTTACCACTGCTTTGCTCTTATGGTTTATGAAGCAGGGATTTCCAGCAAATATTGATATAGCCAAAAAGTTGCTGAGTGAAGTCATTGAAGCCTGCATCTGTTACTACTGAACATGAGTCTTCTATGCTCTGCTGCATTCTGCTCTGACCATAGAGTGGTTAATGCAGTCTGGCATTCTTTTGGATGACTACTACATACAGCCTTGCACCTGGCCTTTGTTTCATACTTTTGAAACAAACACTAAATATTCTGGGCTGTTGAACTTAACATTTACATTTGACATGCTACTCTTGTTTCATATTTTCAAAGCAAGCACCAAACATTCTGGGCTGTTGAATGTAAACACTTGATATGCCACTCTTGTTTCATATTTTTAAAGCAAGTGCCAAATATTCTAGGCTGCCAAATGCAAACATTTGACATACCACTATTGTTTCATATTTTTAAAGCAAGTGCCAAACATTTTGGGATGCTGAACATAAATGTTTGATTACAAGAATTCCAAGCTAAATGTACATGAGTTAGTGTGCAAAAGTATATCATAGCTGCATCTGACTAGTTGACCCATGGTGTCATATCTATCCAATATAATATGTTTCTGGTTGGTTTGAGTATATATTTAAATTATAAAAGTCTGCATTCATTAGCAACCCTTCCTGATAAGTGATATCCATCTGGAGGTTCAGCAACTCATCAGCAGCCATACCCTGCTGCAGGTAGCAAGTAGCTGATGATGGCCCTTCTAACAGAGGTGGTGATTACAGGTCTATTGACATAGAGGGGGCTGGGGTTGTATTATGCTTCAGGGATGATAGCACCATGGTTATTTCTTCCAATGATTGAGGCAGGTAAATCTTCTTCTGTGGCTTCTGTGAAGCTAGCTTGCTACACTTTTTTGTTATTTCCTAGCTACAAAATATAAGAATCAGAATCATATTTAAAGTGCATAATACAATCACTCACAGGCCCTTCAGATGAATTTTCAGAAGTTACACCTTAAACTCTCTTTCATAGATAGGGGAATTGTAAGCTAGCTCCATTTTTTCCTGAATCTCACACTAATTGCCTGTAAAGGAGTTTGCATTGAAGTGTATGTCAATCTTTGACCCTGAGGGTCATCCTTTAAGCTTGTGATCAAAAGCATATTTTGTCTAAAATCCATGCAAATTAGTGAATGTATATTAAACAACTGATTACTTACTGTGGCAGTTGTTATTGCTAGTCCAGGTATAGATGTTGTGGTAACCTGCAGCCTAAGGGTGTCATCTCAAAGCAGCAAATTTAGGTTACAGTAGAAGTGATTGATGTGTATGTCAACCACAATGGGGTTTATGAACATCAGAGTGGTAGCTGTCCTAGCATCTTCATTTATTTTAACATCATGTAAAAAATGATTAAATAAATCTGACAAGTCATATAGCTTATTTCTGTACCTTTCCATGAAAATATGACAGTCTGCCTTAGGTATGGGCACTGGTGGCTCAATGCAATAGCCTTTGACACATGTCTCCTCTATTACAGCCAATGTTTCTCAGTTTTGCCTAAGAACTTCTACAATAAACTTGAGGACCTCATCTGTTAATGCTACATCTGGTTGTTGTAAAAATCAGTGGGGTATGATGTTGAACTTAATGAGCACCTACCAGTGCCAAAACTATTATTTGCCTCACTCACAAATACTCCTGCACAATTTCTAATGGCTTCCTTCTCTGTGTCTGTGGTTCACAACCAACCCTCTAAAAGCATTGTCATGTTGAATGTTTGAAGGACATATAAACTTCACAGGAGATTAAAACACTAATCTCATAGATAAATTACACTTGGTAATCTAATAGCCTAGCTCATGATATACTAGGCATAAGTTATTATAGCTTATTTTTCATACAAGTCCAAGGCTAACTGGGCAACTACAGACCCAGAACCTTAGGCCATTAGTAGTAGACTTAGAGTATTCCACACTCCAACAAATGAAAGCTTCATATCAAAGACGTGTCTTCTTTTTTTCACTAAGTACTAATCACCTCAAATTACACATTTCTAGATTGCTCAACAAGTTAGTGCTAAAGTCCTAGCATAGCTGGCAAAAACAGCTCCAATCACTATTCTACCTCACTTATTGCACAATTCATATATTAAAAATTCAACAATTATATATTCA
Organism: Suillus hirtellus; assembly: GCA_016695485.1. Lineage (NCBI taxonomy): Eukaryota > Fungi > Basidiomycota > Agaricomycetes > Boletales > Suillaceae > Suillus > Suillus hirtellus. Next base: position 26,505 of record MU172348.1, read on the forward strand.
CATAGTAACATCATAGCTCAAGTTGATACCAAAGAATTATATTACATTAAACTTAGAGACAGAAGCCTAATTAGCTTTGCAATCAGCAAGACACCCTATCACTGCGATATTTGTTCAGAATATTCTGCATTTGAATGTCATATTGGATGACACTTATACTGAAAAAAAGACAAGATTTATTTTATAAGCAATACATTAGAAATTGCATATTATCATCAAAAGTTGAAGACAATGTAATTCCTCTCATCTAAGTTTGTGGTTATTTGTGCTGATGTATTGGAGTTGTTTCTATGTTTTCTGTTGGTGCATAAGTATGGTGGATGATTGGTGACAGTTCGATTTGCTGCATTGCTACAGGCATTTTTCAAAGTCTGTCTGTTCATTCATAATGTATTTCTAAATATTTTTTGCATACCTATGTATACTGTCACAGGCTGGTGGCAAGTTGTTTGATTCTGTTTTCTATTTTCGACAGCAATGCACTTCCAAAAACATCCTTCTTGTATGGTCGACAGTTTATGTTTACTGGAGCTTGATGATGTCAAGAATGGTTGAGGTGGACTTTGAAGGAACTATGTCTTGTTGAGGCTGCAGAGGTGCATGTATTGTACATTTTATGGTGCTTTAGCCTGTTACAATTATCCTAAAGGACCTAAACTACTGCCACATTTATCGGGTATGAATCAGGCCCAGGCTACATGCTGAGCAGATCAAGTGCTTATCAAATATATATAAGATGTCAGTATGCGACAGGTCCTTTTCTTACTCTGTGATCCCTTCCTAGCTTCTCAGGTCTGAAAAGGCATGCTGACCATGCACAGTTTGCTTTCTATAGACCTGACCGTGGTCTTGCAAGCCCCACAGTTGCAACAGAGGGATCACTTCAAGTTTATTTTTTGATGTCTGACTCAGATGGCCTTGTCTGTGTGTAACTATCTGTGCTGAGTTACAGGATGTGTTCTAGATTGATTGGTCAATTAGGTTGACTTATGTATATCTCAGTCTGTGGTCTTGTCACTCCAATCACATTAATATCCCTGTCAGCTTGTCTGATACATGTGATTCTTTCAAGCATGGTGGCCAGTGAGGTGCATCTGCATGGTCTTTCTGTCTTTCTGCCATTGATGACTTGACCTTTTTTCTGGATGTTTTAGTCTTCATTTGTACCATTGTGCCCTTTGTGCAATCTGGATGTTTCAGTCTTCATTCATACCATTATGCCCTTTGTGCAAGCATCAATGAACACCAGTTCCTGGCCTCTCTCCCTCTCACACCTCATCTGTTGCCTCTGCTTGATGAGTGCCCATTATAATTATCCTGCAGATAAGGAGTAGCTGGTGGATATGAGGCAGGATGGTGGGGTATTATTACGACAGTATGTTGTCATGTTCATACTTGAGTGATCTAATGGTAGTAAGCACAAACAAGTGCTATCTCGTATACTGAGCTTGGGTGTCAGCCTCCACAAAAGAGCAGAGGTTGCTATGCTTGGTGGTGGCTAGTGATTATAGCATTTACAGGCAAGAGGACAGTAAAGTACTCTTGAAGGTGCAGGCCAATATCGAACAGGTAGCTTTAGTAAGACAAAGGTTTCTAGAGTAAAACCAAGTAAGATTCAAGTAAGGGAAATCTACCTGAATTGTTGACCTTATATAAGGCTACTCTATCATATCTAGGCTCAGCTAGAAGCTGGGTTCGAATTGCCTATCTATTGAGTCAGAGATAACATACATGAGGCCCAGTGAAAATGGGCTCTGATGGGAAAGGTCCAGAGATGTTGAAATACAAATTACCTGTTTTGTACTGTGCTGAAAAGTGCTTCTTTGTGATATACTATGTACTAGTAGATCTCCTTTACATCGCACTTTGCTTATTGTTATCTTTTTACAACTTTGCATCATAAGGTTGCATCAAACACAGACTTTATATTACAACACACAATATTGCAATGTTGTGCCTTCGCATTGTTGTGTCATAAACAATGTTTTGTCTATGCTTTCAGGTGAGTATTATATGTATTAGTATCTGGTTATAATGTATTTGCCTATCTAACTTAGAACTAGAATGGATATTGACCAGGCTGGTGCTCGTTTTTTTTGCATCTGCACTAAGTATAATCATGGGCAGCCTCACAAAGTCTTGTACATGTCCTGGTACTGACATCTCAATGAGGCAACCACTGAAGAAGAAAAGCAGAAAATGCACACTGTGAAGGCATTTGGATTGGAAGTGCTAACTATTCCAGATCCTCCTGCACAAGCCTCAGGCAGTTCTGGACATCCACCTAGCACTGGTGGTCTGGAGTCAGACAGTGCTCATCGTGCTGCCACCTTGAGAGAACTTGCAAAACAAGCGTGCAAGAGTGCAGATTCTCAACACTTTGTAGGTCGACACAAGTGGGCCAAGACTGTGCAGCCTGAACAAGTGGTATGTCTTTATATTCAAACAAACAAATATCTGATTATCATTTTAAAGATCCCTCCAAACAACAAACTTCCTCTCCCTCCAGATGACAACCCTCCTTTCCCTCCAGACCATGAGCCCCCTCCTCCCAATTGAGTTGATACTAGCCCGTAGGCTATGGCCAAACATTGATGTTGACAACTTAGCACAGCGTGCTGTGCTCCAGAAAATGAAGGACTCTATGGAGTTCATTCTGGCACTCAAGAACATGTCTTTGGACAATCCACTTGCCAAGCTCAGTAATGATGCTCTGGATAGACTGCAGAATCTGCCTCAAGGGCCCATCATTAACAACAGCCCTGGTGTGCATCAGAGCATCTCTATATACCTAGCACTCAAACATGGCTCTCAAGAGGCATACAATTGAATGCAGAGAGCCACTATGCACAATTTTGAGGGTGCTAATGGTGCTAAAGAGATCCTCAGTTTCTACAACATCAAGAAGATTATTTGCCAGCACACTAGTGTTGAATCAATTGATCATGACATGTGCCTGGAGTCATGTTTAGCATTCACAGGCCCATTTGCCCATCTGGAGAGCTGTCCAATGTATGGCTCATATTGATGGGATCAAGCAAAGTTACGAGCAAGTAATGGATGAATGAAAGTTGCAGTGCAGACATTTGTCACTATCCTGCTTGGTCCCCAGCTACAAGCTCTGTATTGTGACCCAGATAGTGCACATCATATGCAATACCTTTGGGAGCAAACTCAGGAGGTTCTAGATGGTCTGAGGCAGACAGTAGATGTTCCCGTTGTCAATGACATAGCCATGGGGTTTGATATTCTAGGTGCTGTGCTTGATGGTGAGATCAAACGGGATGACATCGTATTGATGGTCTCACTTGATGGTGCACAGCTGTACGAGAGCAAGACATTTGATTGTTGGATTTATATATGGGTTGTTCTCAATCTGTCTCCCAACAAGCGCTACAGAAAAGTTCATGTTCGCCTTGGTGGCTTTATACCAGGGCTGAATAAACCTAAAAATATTGACTCATTTATTGTTGTTGGAATGCATCATCTCGCCGCACTCCAACATAAATCTCTCACTATCTGGGATGCCTCTCATAACAGCATCATCAAATCAGACCTCCATCTCATTTTCATGACAGCAGATGGCCCAGGGCTTGTGTATTGGGACAGGATGGTAGGGCACAGCAGGAAGAACAGATGTCGCATGTATTGTGGACTGAGAGGGAGGCGCAAAACTCATGGCACTCATTACTATCCAGCACTTCTGAAACCACACAATCACTGTGTTGCAGGAAGCGACCATGCTGATATAGATGTATTTACCATCCTGCTCGGTGGTGCTGATGACTATGCCAAAAATCTTGAGCTTATTGTGACTGCCCCAAGCCAATGCCAATATGAACTCAAGAAGACAGACACTGGACTAACAAAACCCCCATTAATCCTTGGTCTCAGTCCCCAGCACTGCCTTGGTGTTCCACTATGCATGACAACTGACATAATGCATCTTGCGGGCAACCTAAGTGATCTTCTTCTTGTGCTATGGCATGGCACAATGGACTGTGCACCAACTGACAACATGGACACCTGGGACTGGACCATCTTGTGTGATGGAGATGGCTGGATTGCACACAGAAAGGCTGTGGAGGATGCAGGGCCATATCTTCCAGGCTTGTTGTTACAGTAACCCTGGGCATGAGCCCCCAGCTACAGACCTGCCCTCTGCCACCACGCACAGCATGATAAGAACACAGGAACCCTACCAAGCTCAGCAGGCTTGAAGTAAAAGATACGCACCTAGCCTGGGAAAGCTAGTGACAACAGAACAATGGGCCAAAGGCCCATGATGATGAAGACAGGCCTCTAAGCCTTACGATGATAGAAGATAAGCCGGAAGATGCCAGGCTTAGGTAAAGTGTTCTGGAATGGTGACAAATGATGAAGAACATCGGTGAACATCAGAGAGCCGATGATGAATGATGATACCATATGATGACATAGGCCTAGAAGGTCTATTAATGGTTATAAAGATAGAAGGCAAGCCTCATGGTTGCCTTATGTACTGATAGAAGGACTGCGCTGTAGTCTGCAGCAGATAGAAGTCCGACCTCGTGTAGGTTATCTCTGACTTGATAGATAGGCAGATTTGAACCCAGCTTCAAGCTGAGCCTAGATATGATAGAGTAGACTTATATAAGTCAGAAGACTAGAGTAGATGTTCCTTACTTCAGTCTTACTCAGACCCGATTCCAGAACTAGTATTCCAATCTACTTGGTTTACCAGACTTCATGATCTGTACCTTCAGAAGGACTTGAGACCCCTTCTGCCTGTAACTCGCTATCATTGTCAACCACCGTTCGACATAGCAACCTCTGCTCTTTTGTAGAGGCGACCTCACAACGCTCGACATACCAGATGTTGCTCTTTTGCGACTACTGTCATTAGATCACCCAAGTTCGCATGTAACAACACACTGTCGTAACACTTGTTTGATTGGAAACCTCAGAATATCACCAAGAAGGTCAACACTGACTACAAGACATGGGAGTTTCACCTATATACCTTTGGCCTTGGTCCTGCACTGCTCTACAACATTCTGCCTGAGCCCTACTGGCTCAATTACACCAAGCTCGTGCATGGGTTTCAAATTATGAGCCAGCATAGTCTCACAGCAGAAGATCTTGCTGACACATTCATTCTCCTTAGTACTTGGGAGTGAGAGTTTGAGACCCTCTATTATCAGCTTAGAGAGGACCATTTATATTTTGTGTGCCCATGTACCCACCAGACCAGTCACCTCATGACAGAAACAGTTCAAAAGGGCCCCCTGATCTGCTATGCCCAATGGACAATAGAACATACCATTTGGAACCTTGGTCAGGAAATCTGGCAACCTTCTCAACCATATGCAAACTTGTCACAGCAGGGACTATGATGGTATATGGTCAACACACTCCTATCTACAATGCCTGATCTTGACAAACCTCACAAACATCTTTCAGACACTGCTGCTGATCTAGAAGATGGGTATGCTTTGCTTTGAAAGCGAGATAGGTATGCAAGGCTCCCTGTTGGAAAAGAAGCGCAGGCTATATCTGAGTTCCTTGGACCCAATCACCCACTCCCTCACATCAAAAAATAGTCATGACTTCTATTACCAAATGGCCAAATTGCACGCTCTGCCTGGAGGGAGAAGCTGAGGTTACTTGACAAGACGCAGATGTCTCGTAATGTCAAAGTACAGTTTTTTTACTACAGTTGTACATCACATTCTAATATAATTTGATTTCTTGCAGCTATTGATCAATAGGCAGACACGATTTGCAGAAGTTCTGTACTATATGAGACTAGCAGTTGCCAAACCAGACACAGATGATGTGGATGACAACACTGGTTACCACTTCATTGACATCACTGTCATTCAAATGTACTCTCCCCCTGATGATCCACTTTTATGGCTCTCATCTCAGACAGTCATTTCATGCACACTCCTCAATGAAGTCTCTGTTGTCAATGTCAAGGAAATCATGAGCATTGTTGCCATGATCCCACATGAACCAAGACTGCCTTCAGGCATTACTGAGGACCGCTTTTTCATGCTAGAAAAACCAGGGTTAGACATTGCAAATTTTGGGGCTTCACATGAAAATCTTGGAGATGATGCAGAGGATGATGAAGATGCTAATATTGAGTAGTTGTTAGATTGACATTATTGATACATTATGGGAGTTCTGCATCAATGAAAGCTTTTATTCGAGTTCCAGATGTTGAACAAGAAGTAAAGACAATGATCTACAATGATTGGAGTTCTAGACATCAAGCAACAAGCAAGAAATTACAACAATGAGCTACAATAATAATCATACAATGAGTTCTTCACAAGCAACAACAAAAACATCAGACTCTACAACACTTCATAGCACACTCAAATATCTCAATCTCTTCAAGTTCTTTACATTTGCGTTCCTGCACAGCATGATCTTGTTTGTTGGCCTTGATGGGAATATTCTTTACATCAAAGGGGCATACAATGTATTGCCAAGGTGTGAAGTGATCTGTTGGGTCCAGGTTTGGGTTTTGAGCTTGTTGTCATATCCCATAATATCCACGCTTCTTTTCCGGACTCCGGACCTTAGATCCGATCCGGTCCGATGCATAGATCCACTTCCGTTCCGATATAGATAAGCTTCCTATTTCATTTCCTGTTCATTTAATGTTAAACACAGCCTAATCGGTATTTCCTTATTTCCATTGTTTCGGCTATATCTATTACCGGTATGATTACTGATCCGTCTACCTATGTTCATTTCCGACTCGTGATTATTAACCTTTGCATATGCTTTCTACATAGCCTCGGATTTCTGCTTACTGATCTTTTCGTTATGCCTACTAGTATATAAGCTCATGTAAATGTCTTGTAGTACCTCAGTTCGAATATCATCTTAGTTTGTCCTCTCTCCGTCCTCCGGACTTGAGTACTTCTTGCTCTTGTCGTCCTCCGAGACTTCGGATAGAATCCGATAGTCTATATCTTCAGCTCTACCTTCGGGTAGTCTATACTCTGTTAGTTTCTAGTTTGGATATGTCCAGATTAGCCGTATACGCATTTCTGATATCTGGAAGACATCCGGATATACTACGATACTCGTCCGGACCTTCGGACGCGTCATCGTTAGTACTTTGAAATAAGGGACAGTACTTGGGAAAGGGGCACAGCGCACGAGCTGAGGCCAAAGTCCTTCGGATCCGATCCTACGAGAGTACGACCTTAACAGTATATTCGAACTCACACCTTTCCAAGTACACTTACTCATATCATGGCTCCTACTAAAGTAAACCAAGCCGCTTTACACGCTGTCGGACTTTCGTCCACCCAATGCGATCCGACATCCATAGTTAACACCTTCACCAGTTTCTCTCAGCGCCGTGTATCATGCGGTCCTCCTCAAAGTATTTCGCAACTCATGAATCGTCCGCATCCGGAAACCCCTACGCGCACTCCCGCTGGAGGTGATCCGGATGACAAGGGACCTCCGGACGATGAAGATACTCCCGGTGGTAATCCTCCGGATGACTTCGGAGGTGATCCGGATGATGACCCGGACAATAACAACGATGAATTTGACAGGTTAAACCCACAAGACCGTGTCATGCTTCGGCTTTCCCAAGCCATCGACAACCTCGCACGCAACAATCGTCGTCCGGCCTCGTCCGAAGACTCTAAAGTCAAGATCCGTGAGCCCGATACTTTCGATGGCACTGAGCCTCGGAAGCTTCGTGCATTCTTCGTCCAATGTGAGCTCCACTTCCAAAGCAAACCTAAAGCCTTCCGTTCCGGATGGGCAAAAGTCAACTTTGCCCAATCCTACCTTAAGGGTATGGCACTCGAGTGGTTCAAACCAGATCTCCTGTCCAACGAGGACGACGATCGTCCGGATTGGATGGATGATTATTCCGCGTTCATGCTTGAACTCCAGACCAATTTCGGACCGCACGATCTGTCCGGAGACGCAGAAATGCAATTAGAGCAACTTCATATGCGTGATGGACAACGCATTAACAGATATGTTGTTGAGTTCCAGCGTCTTGCTTCACAAGTCCGTGGCTGGGGTGATGGTGCCCTTAAACGCCAATTCTATAATGGACTTCCGGCTCATATCAAGGATGAAATCAGTCATATGGGCAAACCTGCCACCCTTCCGGAATACAAGATCCTTGCTCAGACTATCAACGCCCGATACTGGGAACAGAAGGGAGAAATCATCCGAGAAACTAAACCCACCACCTCCAATCCCCCTAAGCAACCTACTTCCGATCGGACGACTCCCAGTTCGTCCGGATCCGTGAGGTACAAATCCGACAAACCCGCTACTTCCACGTCATCCTCCATTTCTAAAGCTCCGGATCTTACCTCCAAGTTGGGGAAGGACGGGAAGCTCACGTCCGAAGAACGTAAGAGACGGATGGATAATAAACTCTGTCTATTCTGCGGCGGACCTGGCCATTCGGCTCGGGAATGCACCAAGTCTACTTCGTGCGCTGCCAAGGGCCGTGCTGCAGTGGTAGCTCCAGAAGACAAACTGGAGGCTTCGGACGAAGCAAAAAAATAGTCCGCAACTCTCATGACTCCGCACGGGATGAGGGTTGCGTTGACTCTACCCGTGCAACGGAGCTACGTCTCAATGCTGTTTCTCTTTCCAATCCGAACTCTTTATATCCATACATTTCTATTCCTACGTTTCCTGATATTTCTGAATTTCCTTCGCTAATAGATTGTGGTTCCTCTCACTGTTTTATAGACTCTGTTTTTGTCTGAAAAAATAAAATCCCTACATATCCGATATCTCCACTTTCTCTCCGTTTGTTTGATGGTACTTGTAATAATATGATTTCCGAAGCTATAGATTTACCTATCCGTTTTTCGTCCGGTGTAGTCACCTCCGATACATTTTATGTTACTCCGTTGGATTCTTCTTGTTTTATCGTTCTCGGATATAGCTGGCTCACCCTACACAATCCGTTGATTGACTGGGTTTCGGGCAGCATCGATTTCCGGACGACTTCTCATGGAATGCCTTCGACACTTCCGACGTCGCTTCCACCTTCAGATCCGAACCCTCCGATGGAAGATTTACCTCCTCCGACTACATCCGAACCCTCCGCTGATAATACCATCCCCAGTATATCCTTGATAAATGCAGTGGCCTTTTGCCGGGCCTGCAAGCTGGAAGGATCGGAACAGTTCAGCATTTATCTCTGTCTGACTGGTGTAGATCTCCGGTCCGTTTCCCTATCATCCAATCCTCCGAACCTATCCGCCGTTCCTCCGGAGTATCACGAATTCACGGATGTCTTCGATAAGGGCAAAGCTAGCCAACTTCCTCCTCATCGTCCGTACGATCTCAAGATCGACCTAGAAGAAGGAGCTAGTCCGCCCCTCGGAACCATCTATTCCCTATCTGCAGTTGAACTCGCAGCCCTCCGGAAGTTTCTTGACGAAAACATTTCATCCGGCCTCCTCCGTTCCTCGTCCTCTCCTCATGGAGCTCCGGTCCTATTCGTCAAGAAAAAGCACGGATCTCTCCGCCTCTGCGTGGATTTCCGTGGACTTAACCAGATCACTAAGAAAGACC
>MU172348.1:40416-67298 GCA_016695485.1 Suillus hirtellus
CTCTCTCCGTCCTCCGGACTTGAGTACTTCTTGCTCTTGTCGTCCTCCGAGACTTCGGATAGAATCCGATAGTCTATATCTTCAGCTCTACCTTCGGGTAGTCTATACTCTGTTAGTTTCTAGTTTGGATATGTCCAGATTAGCCGTATACGCATTTCTGATATCTGGAAGACATCCGGATATACTACGATACTCGTCCGGACCTTCGGACGCGTCATCGTTAGTACTTTGAAATAAGGGACAGTACTTGGGAAAGGGGCACAGCGCACGAGCTGAGGCCAAAGTCCTTCGGATCCGATCCTACGAGAGTACGACCTTAACACTTGTCTGGTAAGGGTGTGACATGGTGATACAATACAAGTCCTATGAGAGTGGTGCTAAAAATTCAGATGTCAGTCACAAATATACATGGCAAGCAACACACTGAGGAATGCAGTCAAAATCATCATCCTCAGATTTGATTTTTGGCCCCCCCTCGACTCTGGCCTCTTTAACCTCCATCTTGAGCAAGCCTTCCTCTGTTTTGGATACACCTGAAGAGAGGATCTTTGAGTCTTTGGTGTCTGGGACAAGCTGAGGGACAGTGACAGGTTCCTTGAATTGAAGAACAATTTTCTGTGTAACATATATAAAATGTACATTGATGATACGAGTCACAAGAAAAAAATACCTTCATCCCTAGAGTGTTAATGTTAAGATTAAAGCATTATGTATTCTAAGACAGAGAGACATTGTTAATGTCAATGATAGCAACATCCTCAAGCATGCTGACAGAGGATACATCTAATGGCATTTGTAACAGGCAGGGGTATTTAATAAAAGCAATATGAAAGTAACCAACTTAACTTGGAACTTAGACAAATCGACATCTTATCAGAGAATTCCAGCGGAGGACCAAATTATATTGTCAGGCTCAGTCAATACATACATTCTCTGTTAGTGTTGTCCTTGACATTCAGCATGTTTTCACTTCAAGGTGACTCAAGTTCCAGTGACAGAAATTTCTATGGCCCTGGTTTACAGAATCCACGACTCAGATGGGGCAAACCTTATACTCCATCCCTGCTATCTCTGGGTATGCCACCCAGTGACCCTTTTACAGATTCAGCACCAGCGCCATTACAACATAATTATTAATTTCATCAAGTGAGTACTAGTACTAGAGCAGTATGCTTATTTGGCTCACTTATTGTCTTGTCAAAATACATTTCAGGGTGCATATATGCATGATAATCAGCAAATGACAGCCTTGCATGATCGCTGCAAGGCACTGGAGATTCAGGTCATCAAGCTGACTACTGAGTGTGATACATTGCAGTGAGTGTAGTCCTGTGTTAACCAGTCTAAACCTTTTAATTTAATTATATATTATAGAGCAAATTTTCAACAGCTTGCCAACACACTCCAGCAGTCTGGAAACCCCCTTATGCTTGATCCTACATTCTCTGCCCAGCTAGGCAGCAATGACACTAATTGCCCCATGCCTCAAACACATCCAAAAATTTGTTTTTGGACCCAGATAGACTACATTGAATGGCTTGATACTTCCATGGGCCAACTCTCTGACCACAGAAAGCTAGGCTACCTTGAAGATGAAAATGGTGGTCTGATTGCCACAACTATAGTCAAGGGTATCCATAAAGCCCTCCACACTGGTTGGTGTGAACTAACTAATCGCAAACTTGCCCTGAAGACATGGGGTGTTTTATCTGCCTCTGGACAAAAGCTCATTCACACCCTGATGGAGGACGCCTACCCCTTGCTAAAGTTTGCCAATGATGGATGGAAATTGGAGTATCTTGCCAATACATCATACTCTGCTTGGCATAGAACCTATCTTACTGATGATGAAAACTGGAAGTCGAGGAATCATGGCAATGAGGATGACGATGATGACAAAAATGATAATGGAAACACTGGTAGCTCATGAAGCTCAAACTCAAATGGTAAAAAGCATAAGAAGGCAAAATTCTCCATCAAGTCCAAAGTCCCTCAAAAGAAGATGAAAGGTGAGTTTTTTTTTCTTTCTATGTGTTATACTGATAACATATCCTAGTTGATTTGGAGCCTCTTGATATGATTCTACCACAGATATCCACCACCAATATACCATCATCATCAACTCCAAGTACTCAGTCTTTGGTGATTTTGTCTCTATCTTCCTACTCCTCTCCAATACCAGACCCTCTGACACCAGACTCTCCAACACCCTCTCTGATGGCATCAACCTCTCTAACACCAGACTCTCTGACACCCTCTCTGATGGAACTGACCTCTCTGACATCAGACCCTTCAGCACCAGACTCTCCACACTCTCTGATGGGACTGACCTCTCCAACACCAGATGCTCTGACACCAGACTCTCCAAGACCCTCTCCAATAGCACTGGCCCCTCTGACACTAGCCTCTCTAACAATAGGATCTCTGGCACCAGACTCACCACATGAACTTCTGTCAACTGCTCCTGCACTGCTTGCTCCTGAGGTGGGCCTGAACTCACATGATAAAGAAAATGTCCCTTCTAAGCTTATCAATGCACCAACACATATCAATGTTGTAATTGCAAATCCACTGTGAGTTGACACTGTTATTGCACCAGATTCTTGACTAACTTGTCATCAGGGCAGCACTTGCTCTCACAGTGTCAAAAGTTCAGTTGCCACCTCTTCCTCTTGGACCTGCTCCTCCCCCACTCCCTTCTGCACCCAATGGTGCTAATTCTGAGTCGACCACTCAAAATCACACTAGTCTCCCCATTGCCAACAATGTTGATGTTTCAAAGGCTGCAATGGGATCTACGAAAAGTGGTGCCAAGGGTAAGATACGTTCAAGCAGTACTAAAAATGGATGGTGAGTGTCCCTACCTGACAACAGTCTATTGATCTCTATGCTGATTTTTTGTTTTAGCAACTTGTGTGCCCAATGATGGTTCAAGACATTGAAGACAAATGGAACAACCAAGGAATTTTGTTCTTACTATGGAGATCTCACACCGGCTCAGCAAAAGGTGTGTTGCTACTTTATTCTAGGCATGCATGCTTTGATTTGTTTGGTACAATAGGCATATGATGACAAGTCAGCATCACTGGTAAGTAGTTGTATTGCCTGAAGGTTTGGTCTAATCTACCACAGGTTGCTAATAAATCCTGGAACAAGACCACTTATGATGGAATGATATACTAGATCCCAATCATTTCAGCTCGACTTGTATTCCTTACACAGACTTCAAATTCTTACATGGATTCATCACACACAGACTTATTGCACATGGACTCCTCCCATATTCTTATGATTTCCCTTTGCTCTCTTCATACTGTCTACACACATTCTAGCCATGTTTTCAGTGCATTCACAATTCCTGCTTTTTATTAGTATCACATTTCGAGTGTATTGATACCCAGTGCAATGTATATCATTTGTGGTCCTATCTGAGCACATTTGCAAAGCAACTGGTGTGTGCATATACAATCATATATGGTACTATTCAAGGATATTGCAAGACAGACAATGCATATGTTTAAATATGTTCAAAAAATGTTTGGTTGAAGAAAAACATAAATGAACATATACGAGTTTGCCCCATCTTATTTGCAATGTGATATAAGTTTCACACTGCCAATGACATATGATCATATCTGTTTTTATTTTCAACCACTGCAAAAATTACATCTCAACATCTCTGGACCTTTCCCATCAGAGCCCATTTTCACTGGGCATGAGGTTTGGTCTTCTATCTGCTGCGGACTGCAGCGCAGCCCTTCTATCAGTACATGAGGCAACACAAGACTTGCCTTCTATCTTGATAACCATCAATAGACCTTCCAGGTCTATGTCATCATATAGTATCATTGGTCATCATTGTTCATCAATATTCACCAATGTTCTTCGTCATTAATCAGCATTCCCAGAATGCTTACCTAAGCCCGGCATCTTCCAGCTTATCTTCTATTGTACATCTATCATCATAGGCCTGAAGGCTAGTCTTCATCGTCATCAACCTGTGGTCTGGGTATCGTGTTGTTAAGGTTTCAAGGGCCTAGTTCTTCATCGTCATGGACCTGCAGTCCATTGTTCTGTTGTCACAAGCTTGCTAAGCTTGGTGCGTGTCTCATATTCCTTTGTTGCCATGCATGGTGGCAGAGGGCAGGTCGGTAGCTGGGGGCTCACACCAGGCATCCCTTATCTCACCTTCTCCAAAAACCTGGCTGTGCACTGGATGTGGCATATGTTTGACATTTGTATGCTAATAATACCAGTTTCAATAATACACTAGACTACTATACATCAGGGGCCATAGAACTAAAGGGTTGCATACTGAATGCACAACAATAGAAGTTGCATTTATGTGTAGACTTGAATGCATGAAATGCCTCAGTACAGTTTCCTTCACCAAAGTTAGCTGAATATTCGCTGTAAATCAAGTTAATGACAATTGAAAGATATGTGAAGTATGAACTAATGGTCCAGTCATTACTTGGCAGTCAGTGAGAAGATTCCCAAATCCTGAAAAAGTTGTTCAGAACATGATCAATAAAAATGAAGGCTGCATTACCTTGAAAATCAGATAGATAGACAACCTCATTTGTGAGGCGATGCTGTATGTGTTGTGCAAAGCACAGGAACAGTCCAATTTTTTCCTCAAACCCCTGCAAATGATAAGCAGGAACAGTGGAGTTATTATTGATATACTTGATAAACTTGCCCACAATCCTTTCCTCCAATAGATATGTCACTACTCCAGCATGATCAGAAGTATTGTCAGGGATTGCAACCACAGCATACACAAGTTGAAGATGAGGAACCTGATCTGCAACAGCAGCCTTTACTATTTTTGTCTCGATTATTTCATCAATGAAGATGTAGACAAGGGACATCAAGCACATAGCCCAGTATAGGCAGTTAGCTTCATCAAGTGTTTTCCCCAACTCATCTTCTTTGGAGAACCTATGATGCTTCTTCCCTTCACCTTTTTGGAAGAACACATGCTTAGCTACCACTTGCTTCGCTGTGAAGATAGTGGCCTGCAAGGATGGTTCATTGGATGTGGATGTAGTTGGTGTTAATGAGGCTGTGTGCAAGAGAGCAGGATGACAAATCTTGAAGCTTCCAGCAGTATCAATCATCAACTTTGGATCAGAATCAACCGATATCAAAACAAGGTCAAAATGAGAGTGTATGATATTGAGTGGAGTGGTGACAATGTCATGGAATTTGACAGAGTGAATGTCATACACCCAGAAAGTGCTTGATTGATACTTGGCTAAATGAATCACTATGTAAGTAGATACTCAGCTGAGAGCATGTGACATACAAATAGTAGCTGAGGCTTGTTTTTGAATGCTGCCTTGTGCCTCTATGGCAGCTATGAGTTGTTGTTGGTTAGGTAGCAGGCAAAGCTGTGAAGCTTCAGGAAACACAATGGCACTGCTAATGCGTCTGGGAAGAGCTGTTGTTATGACTGATGTGGATATGTCCATCAGACTACTAGTAGATTCAGGAATGACAGATATTTTAGTGCCTTGTGCAATCATTGAATAAGCAAGTTTGATGATCCTTTAAAAATTGAATTAATACCTGTTTAATATGTTTATAAATGTGACTACTAAATGGGCTAGTTGAGCTGAGGCTACATAGTTTCTTCAAGTGTTGGCTCTTCAAAAATTGGTCAGTCAGTAGTATGTAACAACACATATACACCTGCCTGTGTGATATATGATGCTGTGTGTGTGCTGGTCTGTATGTCACTAGTCATACAATCAACATTATCAAAGTGCTAAATATGGTTTTAGCAATGTCTGAGTCACTTGAACATTGAATTAATAGAAATACACTCACTGACTCATCAATTTTCTTCCTTCAAAGCTGAACACTTTCATACTGTGCATGAGTCATAATTAAAAGAATAGCAACCTTTGTGCTAGCATGAAACTTTGGTACTGGATCTTTGGCTGTTAAGCAAAGGAAGAAGTCCTGAAGCACCATTGTGTCAGAATCATTTAAGGGCTCTCTTAGGTCAAAGAGAATCATCATGGGTGATTTGTGCATTTCAAGACTTTCCAGGGTGACTTGAGAGTTGTGACCATTCAATCTGTAGCAACTGCAGGTGCTGTATTATAGTCCTGCTCATGTGACTGTTAAAGGGATGCACATGTCCTGCTTGAGGTTCTGTCATGACATATTGAGTCAGTAAAATTAATAGATGCATCTTTAAAAGCTGAGATATACCCCAACCAATGAGGTTCCAGATTTGCCTTTGGATTTAAAATGATGAATTGCAGCTTGAATTGTGACCATTTGGACATGTGTGGATGACACTGCAAGAAGCATCTTGCCACAATACTTATTGTAGAGTCAATGGTTGGAGGTATAGCCATCTGGTACATCAGTTGGACATAGTAGTGTATTAACTAACATGTCAGACAAGGAACCAATGAGGTCATTTAAAATATAGTACTTATGGGAGACTGGAGCAGGTGGTGGAAGCATTTTCCCACTGCCATTGGCAGCAGTCACGTTGGAGCTGAAGCACTAACTCAGAAAAAATTGTTCTGCAGCAATGATGGTAGTAAGTACTAATACATATAATAATGGTATGGATACCATTGATACTACTTACCACCCTACTGTGCTGCAGATGTAGCTTTTACAAGTGCATGCCTTAATGCTTCCATTCCACTTGTAAAATCTGACTAGTAGGTGAGCACTGTATACCAAATAGCAAGAGCAAGTAAAAACTCACCAACACCTGTGCTGTTTGGCATTAACTCAGCAGCCTTGCAATCAGCATAATGCTTTGCACAGCCAGGATAACCTAAGCCATCCTTGCTATAGACATATTCAAAGGCCACTGATATGTCAAATTTGACATTACAACATTGACATGTCCTAGGACCATGTTGATTGTTTGGTGTGAAGTCAGCCATCTTAAGACCAGTGTATAAAATAGATGTAGGATTGGGGCAAGAGTATAATTGTAATTTTCTGGCTCTACTATATATTAATGCACACATAGATCAGCCAGCACACCACTAGCAAAACAAATGCAATATTCTGTGCAAATACACATCAAATCTTATTGATCACCACCTCCATCTGTTCCAGAGTTCTTTTTGGGCAAATCACATTACTACTTGTAAGTGAAGTTGATTCTATACATAGACATTCACAGATATCAGTTACATGCAATATATACATTATGAAGACTTGTCAGTTCAGTCAAACTCATAGAAATCAGATTCTGCATCATTTGACCCATCAGCATTTGAGTTATTCTCCCTACAAGGACCAATACCTTCAACAAATGGTGGAAAATCTATAATAGGTAAATCCTCGCTTCCAATCAATTTATCCCCATCATAAGGAAGTGATGGTTGCATAGCAAGAAGCTCATGAATCTGCGCATTCTCTTCAATCAATCAGAAACACATAAGGAGATCTGCATATACGTTCCAGACATTGTCCCGAGTCACTGATGGTGCACCAAGTTCAACCATGAATATAGAGGCTTGATTGAAAAATGCCTGAGGGACCAAAAGAAAGACCAGGTGGTCAGGAACAGCATATGTCTGTTGCACTTCATCAATTACAGATTGATCGACTTTCACCTAGTAGTGAGATTATTTTTATCCATCAATTTAAAGCATTGACAAGATCCACAACACACAATACTCACAGAGAAGTCATGAGAATCAAAGTCCTCAGGATGATAAAAGATGTCATTTGGTTGGCCATGTGGGAGTGCCTTGTGTAAGTTGTGATGAGGTTTGACATTATTGAACTTCTCCACAAAGAAATCAAGCTCATTCTGGAGCTATGGGATGAAGATGTAATGAAAAATGAGCCTTAATAGCCGATGTTCAGTGTTTGATGAGAATGAAGTGATGATAGAGTACTCTACCTTTCCAAGGCATCATCTGGATTATAGATACCTTCACTAACACCATAATCTAGAATATCTTGAAAACCTGGGGTCCAGCATCGTCACAGCTGGCTCCAAAAAATCTCAGGCTTGATGTTGTGATGTTGACCCTTGAATTTGTGTTGCAATGTGCGCACTAATGCTGGGTCTTGCAGGTGGCAAAGTAAGGTGTGGCCATTAGTGATTCCATTGTTCTGTCATATCCCATAATATCCACGCTTCTCTTCCGGACTTCAGACCCTTAGATCCGGTTCGGTCCAATGCATAGATCTGCTTCTGTTCTGATATAGATAAGCTTCCTATTTCATTTCCTGTTCATATAACGTTAAACACAGCCTATTTGGTATTTCCTTCTTTCCATTGTTTCGGCTATATCTATTACCGGTATGATTACTGATCCATTTACCTATGTTCATTTCCGACTTGCGATTATTAACCTTTGCATATGCTTTCTACATAGCCTCGGATACTGCTTACTGATCTTTTCATTATGCCTACTAGTATATAAACTCATGTATATGTCCTGTAGTACCTCAGTTCGAATATCATCTTAGTTTGTCCTCTTTCTGTCCTCCGGACTTGAGTCCTTCTTACTCTTGTCATCCTCTGAGACTTCGGATAGATTCTGATAGTCTATATCTTTGGCTCTACCTTCAGGTAGTCTATACTCTGTTAGTTTCTAGTTCGGATACGTCTGGATTAGCCTTATACACATTTCCAATATCCGGAAGACATCCGGATATACTATGATACTCGTCCGGACCTTCAGATGCATTATCATTAGTACTTTGAAATAAGGGACAGTACTTGGGAAAGGGGCACAGCACACGAGCTGAGGCCAAAGTCCTTTGGATCCGATCCTATGAGAGTATGATCTTAACATGTTCTCACTTCCAGGATCGCTCTGAGTGACTAGGGGCATAGCTGGAAGAATCAAAATTGATTTATCTACAGTTGATACACAGTGACATATTACTAGTGTGCTTACCATCAAGAGCTTGTACTGTATTGCAGTACCATCCACAAATAAGGCAAGGATTACAGTTGGTCCACCAAATCTTTAACCACAGTATACATCCCAAGAATGGCTTAATTGCAACATGCAAGAACAGCTGGAATCAACACCACTTATCATGCTGATCAAATACTCAGATGTCATTAACACTGGCTGTCCAGTAGATGCTTCTCTTCAGTTGTTGATTCTTGTGAGACAGAACCTCTTCCAGATGATGGAGATTCATGTAACTAAGTAGCAATGCCCTGTGTGCAAAATTTCTCATACCACAATGCAAAAATATGACTACTAGTAAGTGCACCTTGGAACAGTGATTTTCTCTTCATGCAGAAGAGTCTGCCTTGTATCATGTGAATCTTGTTGTGGGAAGCATGCCTGCACTCACTTGATAGCAGGTCCTATACTTGCAATAGTGTGTGCTTGTTCACATGCAGACTTCAGCTTTCATTGAGATTGCCACTTTTCAGTAGGTCGATCCTGTGATCAAACTATGTATTAAATGTGTGTGTGTTTGATAAGAAGTCGATGGGTGACTCATGAAACATTGTACATATCAGTATTGTAGTGCTTGCATAGATGAGAGACAATTTCAGAATTATGATACCCCTTCACAACAAATTCTTCAATGAATGGTTTGATACGTTCATTAGGGGCTGTTGATTGAACACAAGGAATCAGTGATCATTCAGATCATAGTGCAAACCAGTCACTCATGAGCTGGAATTTGACCATTCTTACCAAGTGCATTTGGCATCTGTCTGAGTCTCAAGTGTGGAAGCAATTAATAAGAGAGTAATAGATGTGGTACTTTTGTCTGCCCTTTTTTAAAAAAGCACCTTAGCCTTATTGAGTATTGCAACTGCAGAAATTGAAGTCATTCACATAAAGAAAAGTTACAATGTTTACCATTTAGTCTGCTCATGTCCACTAGTGTGACCTGCAACATTCATAATAATAATCTAGGTAAATACAATAATGTGTACAGTGGACTTTAAAAAATACTAGGGAAATGTGAGAAAATGAACTGTCACCAATCATCCACCATACATAAGTGTATGTAATAATGTGATATGTCCTAGCAGAGTATGACTAATAGGAATTCAAACTGATGTAATGATATAACTGGTGTTAGGCCCATAGTATGCTATTTTATGGAGTATGTCAATGTCATTCTATCCAACCTAATTTCTAGCTGTTTAAATAGACATTCATTAACTTTAACAATTGGCAACATTGGACCTGATAGTTGACCTATTGGATAACTATTGAAAACCCACTGAAATGTCCTTCCTATATGCTATCATATCATATCTATCTCTACTAGGTGTACAGTTAGTTGTTTCCATGTTGCTATAGACTATATTATTATATGTCTATAGTACCTCATATCTGATTACATAGGACATCAGACCCAAAAATTATTGCTACTACTTTTACCTATAGCACTCTGAAATTCTATATAGACACTATATTTCAAATATCTTCCATCTATTATGAATTTATCTTTCTACCTCTGAGTATAATAAAGGTCATCTAATATCAGTAGTTCTTTATGTAATTCCAAAATATTATTCTGTCATTATCTAAAACACCTTAAAATATCTGAAAGTATTTTGACATTTATTATTCCCTGTATTCTCTATATTTTCAACATATTTCTAACCTAACCTGAAAGTTTTACTATTTTTCCATGCACATAACTAACTATTGGACTCCACCAAATAGCAATCCCTAGATTGAATACACTTGTTTTGTAAATATAGCAGACTAGGACATACAAGACTACAACACATTTATTAGTTGAATGCTCACTTTATGTAGTACCTAGTCATTATTATATTACTATACCAGTGTGACACTCGGACCCGCACTGGGCGGGAACGAGTGTCTTTTCATACTTGTGTCAGGAGGTATAGGAAGTTACTTGCTGATACCATTCCTTATGCCTCTAACAACGAAGTCCTCCTTGGTCATGCTCAATCTGATGGTCTTCCATTCTTGGGTCCGATTTTCCATTCCATCTGTCCATGTCCTTCCATGTCCGTCGAGTTCCGCTGGTGTGTGTTTATTTCTATTCGTGTTGACTAATAATGTGGTATGGCTTATTACATGTATCCATGCGTTTCGTTCCATGCGCATTCGTATTACATATTACTTATCTGCCTTGTTCCATCGCTACAAGTCTCACCTACGGGTTCCGGAGACTCACGCAGTAGGATAAAATCTCATGCATTACATACAGTACAGTACTTCCCTTCCCTTGGACGCTATCCCCTGTTTCGCGAAGTCACTTAGATGTTCTTAGTATTTTTGACCAATTGACAATCTTTGACTCCCTTTTACTTGAACCCACGCATTTCTCGACTGCTCCGAGAATGTGCATCTAAGTTCCTCACCTAGGCTTTGCACTAATCTGTACCATATGTGGGTTCAGACTAAGCATCCCATACCTAGTTATACCTCGGCCATAACCCTTGTCCATACCTAGCCGCTACCCATGGAACTATGCATTACCTAGTAACCTCTCACTCCCACTCATTTCCTATTGCGCTTTCATCGGGCCCGCGCTCTCACCTTCGCTCTTATCGTCGGCTTTGCTTTCTGTTCATCATGTTCCTTCTTCTGCGTTCCGCATCTACTCCCTTCGCATTTTACTTGAAGGAAGTGCTTCATAGCAATCCTCTTGGGTTGATATAACACACCCGCACTCAGTAGAATTTTTAATAGTGCTCTAGCTTGCTTGCTGGCTAGTAACTATTACTTCTTCACACCAGACTCTCATATATAGTTGTGTCTCTTTGTATTGTCTCTTTTCTCAGTCAATTCCATTAAGACTAAGGGTGCATCTGTTTTACTATCTTGTTATAATAACTAGACACTAATGTATGTCTATACTAGTGTTAACTATGTCTAGTTTTAAATACTTTCATGCTTTTGCACTTTCATCATGAACTCATTCCTCCCAACTCACATTTTTGTTTCATTTTCTCATCCTACTCCATACTAGATTGGCTCATTTCTGCCTTTTTATATATCACACTATATTTTACAATCTTATTGCACTATATAGATACAAAATACCTTGCATTGCATGGACATATTTGAGTGATTTATAACTATCTACATAATGAATAATAAGACATGAGGAGTGTAGCAAGATATTAAAGGTCAATATTAGCCTTGGAAACATTGAATTAGCAAATGAAGACATCAAAATAAGCTAAATCATGTTTGACACACATGAGACTGTCTTAGTGCATACTAGGGTCATGTTTTTTCCAGGTAGAGCATGGTTCCAAGGGCAGGCCTTGTCCCTATTTCATGGAAAAAGCAATACATAATTTACTAGATATTTACTAGGCAAAAAAAACACAGTCCTACATGCAGCACAACAGTTTGGCTGATTATTGTGTGATTTTGATTAGAATAGAGGTGAGATATAAAGTATAATATTTGTTATAAAGACTGAATTTCAATGTAAATATTTATACAGTATATATACTATCAAATGGCTAATTCTATATATTCAATTCAAAAGTCTCTATTTTGGTCTTAATTCTCTGTCATGCTATGCTGACAAATATTGTTCACTTCAGCTATTCCTAGTCATTAGTGTTCCCTATTCGTGTCATGCTTTCTTATCTCAGTCAGCTTCTACTCCTGTGCTCATACTATTACCATGTCTGTCTGATTTCAACACTTCCTTTCAAGCATAGCTTACTTTTATCTTCTTTCTCAACTTTTGAAGATATGCCAGTGCCAGACAAGCTTTCATAAATATGTCAGCAATATTTTCATTCATGAATTTGTATTGGAGGGATAGGGTTTCATTCCTAACTAGTGCTTGAATGAAGTTATACTGAATATCAATGTGTTTGGTATGTGCATGGAATTTATTGTTTGAGGCGAATGCAATTATTCTTTGATTATCATAGTAAATATTTACTGGCATCTTTATTGTTCCATAAAGCTCATTGATGAGAGCTTGCAAATAAAGTACTTCATATGCTACTGATGTTAGAGTAATATATTTGGCTTTAGCTGTTGAAAGGATAACTATAGTTTGTTTCCTGGCACTCCATGAGACCAGCAATCCATATAATATGATGGTATATCCTAATATGCAGTATTAATGTAGCTGTGATGTCCAGTCCACATCTGAAAATGCTTCTAGTTTGTTGTCCATGTTTCCTAAGATGAGCTTCAAGTCTTTTGTCTTTTTCAAAAAGTGTATGATCCTCTTTATAACTTCCCAATGTATGAAGGTTATATTTCATAGGATTGGATCCAAAGGACTTTGGCCTCAGCTCATATGCTGTGCCCCTTTCCTAAGTACTATCTCTTATTTCAGAAACTAATGATGATATGTCTGGAGATTTAGATGAGTCTCATATGTAGTATTATCTGGATGACTTCTGGATATCAGAAACACATGTAAAGCTAATCCAGATGGGTCCAGACTAGAAACAAACAGAGTATTGACTATCTAAAGATAGAGCTAGAAGTATAGACTATCAGAATTGATCTGAAGTCTCAGAGATTGACAAGAGCTGATGAGACTCAAGTTCAGAGGACAGAAAGAGGACAAACTAAGATGATATTCAAACTGAGGTACTACAGAACATATACAAGAGTTTATATACTAAAAGAATAATGAAAGGATTAATAAGCAAAGGTCTGAGGCTATGTACAAAGCATATGCAAAGCTTATCAAACACAAGTCAGAAATGAAGCATATATTAAGAGATCAGTAAGCATACCAGTAGTAAGTATAACTGAGATACCAAAAACAGGAAACACTAAATAGGCTGTGTTTAACATTATATGAACAGGAAATGAATTAAGAAGCTCATTATATATTGGATTAGAAGTGGATCTATGCATCAGACCAGATTAGATCTAAGGATTCAAAGTCCAGAAAAGAAGCATAAACATATGGGATATGACAGAAATCAAGGATGGTCCAAAATAAAATGATTAAATAAGTTGAGAAGCTTGTTCACTAGCGCTCAACTTTTCAATACATACATTATATGACACCTGAAGCTGACTGAATCATCAGTAATGGATACATCAAATAAAACAATATTTTTTCATGTTCATGAATCATATATGATGCATGACTTCAAACTGATGCACTTTAAGATAGTGATAAACAAGAGCAGGTACATTATGATCTATATCTGCAGGTTAAAGTCGCTGGTAATAGTATGGAGAAAGAGACAAAAGAAGCATTTATGGCCTTGATTGTGTTCTTCAAAGCACCAATAGCAAGATGAAAGCAAGTTTTTAAATATTCCTGCTATAACCCAAGTCATGACAGCCTGGTTTTTGCTTTAGGACTCATAAATATACAAGTGTAAAGAGTGCCCTTGCAGAAGAAGCTCACAGAAAGCTGCTTGAGATTCACAATATTGTCCATCACAAGCAACTCAGATAGGGTGATGTCTGACATTTCAAATAAGCTAGTCTGACAGGTTGAAGTGATTATAATCAGACGAGGATGATTTAGTGATGCCTTGAAGTCTAACTAAGTGAGGGTAATGGAATGATACATCCAGAAGTGATTTAGATAGGGTGATGCCCTTAGAAAGACAGATGATGAGGTGATTCCTAAGATATTGGATAAGTGAGGGTGATACCTAATATCCTAGATAAGAAAGAGTGATAGGGTGACTCTTATAGATTTAAATAAGGGAGGGTGATGCCTAAGATATTGGAAACAGCAAGGGTGACAGAGTGACACCTATAGGTCTAAATAAAGGAGAGTGATGCCTAAGATATTAAATAAGTGATGGTGACAGGGTGACACCTATAGATATAAATAAGGGAGGATGATGTCTAAGATTCTGGATACAGCAAGGGTGATGGAGTGATACCTAGATATCTAAATGAGGGAGGGTGATAGGGTGGTGCTTGTAGCAGTTCCAAGAGGACATAATGGCAGATGGGAAAAGAAGTGAGGGTGACAGATAACCACTTACCACACCTCATGGGAAAAGAAGGGGTGACACTGACAGTGCCAAGGGCCAATAATGATAGATGGGAAAAAGGAAGGGTGACAGACAGCCACTTACATGATGAACTTCCTTTTATGAATGAGGTGATGTTTACAGGGGTACACCCATCACACCAAAGGAAGTCACAGTAGAAATCTATTCTTTTACATTTTGCTGTGTATGAGAAATGATAGCTAGATGAGAAGAGGTGAAAGGGGAAGAAAGGGTGAAGCAGGTAAAACTCAAATAGACCTCTGGATGTGAGTATAGTATCAGCCCAAGGGGATTGCTACTGAGAATGATTCCTCTAAGTAAAATATGCTGAGGGGAACTTGGGAAAGTAGTAAGTAAGGTTGAGAAGTAAGGAGATGCAAAAGCCAAAGGCAAGCTGATGCAATGCAATGTAGAGCAATGTGAACTAATACAAAGTGATACAAGCCAATGCAATACTATGTGCCAAATGTGTGAGGCAATGGACAAACATGTGGCTGAAGATACATGTATGCACTTAGAGCATGTAGCCAAGCCGATATGTAGAAAGTGTAAAAGCTGATGAGCACATGAAAGTACTGATGTATTCAAGTAAGGCAGCTGACAGAAAGGCACACACCAAGATAAGCCTGAGTTCTACTGAAAGCTAGTGTGGATGTTCTGTTTTTGTGTGCAGAGTGATGATAGATTTCCAGTAGGGAAAAAAAGCATACATGAACTTTGTAAATATGGGATATATATGTATGCATGCCTAAGCGCTATTTGGGACTGAGTAGATAATGATAAGTATGTAAGTAGGGTCTATGACACATATAATGAGAATATAAATGAAAAGCTTCAGAAATAAAGTCAGTCTAATACTATTTGAGTATGGTATGCACCAATGAACCAATGGAAGATATGAATAGAACAGATGGAGGATGTATGAAGGACCCAAAGAAAAACCAATGCAAGCCAATGTAAACCAATACAAGCCAATGACCTGCAGTCATTGGCCAATGATAAAATACTACATGCTATGTCAAAAACAATGCAGGACATAATAGAGCCTGAGGAATGGCAAATATGGCCTATATAAGGCTGAAAAGACCATAGGTCTTACATTGTACTCTCATCTCTTATCTTGCATTATGTATATCATCACTTAAGCCAACTTGCTCTTAGTCTCTCTCATTTCTGCATACCTGCACATACTTTCCTATGCTTTGTGCAATACACATGCATGTTCTCATGCCTTGTACTTTCTTGCACTTCATATTGGCCAACCAGTAACACCTTCAGCGCATACTTCTAGATCCTTGCTGCACTTGCTTCCTCTTTAGAGTTGAACACACTTGTCATCTCAAGTATAACAGACTAGGCAACACATGACCTTACAACATTTATAGGTACAGTCTGGAGCCTTGTTTGTGCACTGTATTGTTGTTTCTATAGCAATGAAGGAAATTAGGAGTCACTGAGATATTTAAATTCAAGTTTGCTAACACCTTAATACAATACACATGCTAGCAGGGGGAAGACACTCAGCAAGTCTTGTGTAACAATACTATATTGCAGATAGATACATAGGAAGAGAAATATATTATCTTACATTAGTCAGGGTGCAACAAGTTTTCATTTGAGAAGTGATTTTTCATAGCCTCTAAATGAGAAAAATGAGAATAGCAACTTATGAATATGACTCAGCCTGAAGTTCAAGCAAAACATATGACTATTTGTTCTACACATCTTAACATCAGGAAATTGTACAATGTATCAAAGGGTTCTTCTGGAGATACAAGCACAAGTTCAAGAATGAGAAGAAAACATGAGTAACCATAAGTCTATATATCAGGAATGACATCAACATCAACATCATTATCTATGACTTTAGACCTAGCCTTTGATTTGCATTTCCTCTTGTTGTCAAAGGACACCAACACTTATTTATGACATATCATCAACAAGTATAAACATGAGATAGGCAAACAAATGTACTAGCATCCTGCCAAGAATGTTTCAATAAAGCTGACATCTCCGAGGGCACAAGAGATGCCTGAACAGAAGGAGAAGTAACTAAATGAGCTACAGATTTGGATGGACCAGCAGAACAGCTTAGAGTTGGAGCTGTGCAAGGGGCAGACTTTTGCTTGGTCCAGGCTTATTTGGAAAGGAGGGTTAGGTTGTCAATATAAATTAAACAATAAATACATACCACTATGACACATGAATTTGAGTTCATCAAGTTCAGTGACCAAGTTAGTATCTGTTTTAAGAGTGACTGGCAGTGGAATGACCAGCCCAGCACCTAAGGAGTCTCCAGGAGAAGGACAATTGAAGAGAGAACTTGGAGTGTTCAACTAAAGGCTACTGACTTTCTGCAGGACAGATGCAGAGTCCTTTTGAGTGGAGTTCATATAGGACTCAACGACTGGGTCATTGACCTTCATCCTGGCATCAATGACATCTAAACAATAAATGACTGTTAGGTGCTGCAACAAGAGCTAAGTCTAAATGTGCCAACATACCATGCTTATCTGTATTTAAAATAAGAGAAACAATAGAACAATTAGCTAATTACATATCCAGAGCTGGGTCTAGATGTGAAGTCACAATGAACCTTGTAATACAGGTGAGAACAGGTCTGTTAGTGTGAATTAGTTTCAAGTGTGCATGCAGAGTTGATACTGAATGTGCCAAATACTTACCTAGTGGATTGGATGACACAGCATTCTCGCTGGTCATTCATTCATTCTTAATAACTAGTGCCAGTGTGATCTCCTTAGCCTTATCTTTATCCTTAGATGAGAGTGTGGATTGAACAGCCTTTGGCTGCAGTTTGGGCTTATTTGTCTTAGGAGCAGGCTGTCCTTCATGAGTGCCTGATTGATCTTCTATCAGGGGCTCTTCACCTACATCCAACTCATCTTCTGTCTATTTTTGTGTGAAGTTAGTTAATTTGAAATGTAGACTCATTCATAACTAACATACCCTGTAGACAGTGTAGATATCCCTTAGGTCCATGACCAGAGGAATTCCATATGGCTTGTTGTGCAACTTGACATTGTATTCCTTGGTGTTAATGCCACTAAAATTGTGAAGATAGTGCTGGGACCCACTCGATTCAATTGCCTGTAAAACCATGGAAATTAGTAAGTCTTTTTTTTCCAATAACTGTCAAATATTATGTCCATTGAGACTTGCATCTTGATGTATGTTGTAACACTCAGGTCAGTGCTAGACACATATCTGGTCAAAATCACAGCTCACATACACTTCTGATTGTCTGAAAGTTCTGTATGCTTGTCCAAGTTATCTGAAGGTCATTCATTCAATTCTGAGGCCTTTCTAGCTTTACTGGTCTTTTGTATCATATCCTATCCTTATCTGTTTGACTTTGCTGGTGTGTTTTTCACTTAGTTATCTGTTATTAATCATGTCTAGGGGCACATATGTTGACAACCCTTGCTAATACATATAGATATACACCCCATGCACTATTATATGTATATCTTTGTAGTGGCTCACCCTTAAGTCTTATTACACTTTGGATGTCTTATCTTGCTACAGTTTTTGCCTACACAGATTCCAGACTTTCACACCATAGAATATATTCTGGTTCACTAATACTTGCAACTGACTTCACTTTCCTTGCTATGAGTCATAGTTAGTAGAGTCACTTTTGGATTTCAGTATCTCATGCAATTGATCTTTGTTTATTTGAAATGATTGTTGGCTTAACTGCTACCACTTTTCTATTGAAATTCCTTAAGCTTTTTAACAGAGTTTGCTAGTTATACTACACAAAAGTTCTATACTTCGACATATCACCATATTCTATGCTGAAAACCTTGTTGTTTCATCAGAAGCTCACCAGAAGCTTTATGTAACCTTAGACCCTCATTTCAAGATGCCAGGCCTCTATGGGACACTTTGGACAACTTATTAGACACTTTGGATGATTCTTCAGAACTCTGAATGTACTTGAAGTATCCTTTCCTTCTCTCTTCTTCAAATCTTAAATAGATATCCCTTGCATTTAATTCAAGAGATAATCCTATAGGCAGTCTCTTTGGGATGGACATCTCACTTGCACTTAGAGTCTTAAGGTAACACCTTTTGTATAGCCCACCAGGAATCTACTCTTTATAGTGTTGTCAATATATAGTTGGTTATATGCATCTTGGCACATCTAGTCTTGGCACTCATTGTACATCATCAACATATTATTAAGTCAATGTGTCTTAGTGCATCTAGTCTCAACACTCCTTGTGCTTATATGTGGACTTACCTTGACAAGCTTGTTTGTGGAATATGCTCTGTGTATATCAATACCACTGTCTTTGTATGGAGTTATATGTGCTATTGGCATATCCTAAATAATTTTCACCAGATGCAGGAGAGTGTTCTGGTAGGCTGTTATGACCCCATATTAACATAGAACTTCCTCTGTGGATAGGTGCACATTGCTATTCATAATGTCTGTGCCAGACAGCTTATGGATGTTGATTTCATTCCAGAACTGCCAGTCTTTGTGCTGTGCAAGAGACCCTGCTGTAGCAGGGTTCAGTAACAACTGTGTTCGATAATCCAAGATATGTATATGCAGTGTCACACTGAGCCTCCATATTATGGGATCTTAAAGAAGGTCAGGTCAGTAATTTTCCACAAATTCTAACTCCATGATTATCGTCTGAATTGATGGGTCTATTGATTAGTCCCTATTCTTCCAGATAGTCAGACATCACCAATCCCATCCTGTAGACATAAATGCAGGTATCTCAACCATATTCATTACTGATACCAGTATATCAATGTGTTAAGACCATACACAAAAGGTAGGACTGATTATGAGGGGCTTAGATTCAGCTTATGGGCTGTACCCCTTACCTTAGTATATGCCTTTAATTTCAGATTGGTGTCCAAAGAAAGTTTGAAGATGTCCAAAGGATGTCCAAAGGTATGTGAAACTTCAAAAGGACTTTCCAGACAGATGCAAGTAACTTCCAAATGAGTGTGGGAAAGTTCTGGAGGAACTTCTGGAAATTGCAATGAGGTTTTGTCCTGATACTGATATGTGTAATGGCTACTTAAGACTTGTCTTGAGTAGAAGCAAACAGAGGAAAGGCTGCAAGGACAAAATCCAAAGCAGAATAGGTCCAGAAGGACCACAGGAAAGATCCAGATAGACTCCTGGAAATTTTGGAGGATTGGATGAGTGGATGAGTGGATCAGTAGATCAGTGAAGAATCAGAGGATCAGAACTTTGGCCTAGGGAATTCCTCCCTAGGCCTGAGATGGATGTTGACTAAGTTAAAGAACTAGAACTAATATGAGGACTTAGTGTGAGATCTAGTGTAAGGACTAATATGATATTCAGACTGAGGAACTACAGGACATATACAAGAGTTTATATACTAAGTGACTATTGGAAAGACCAATAAGCAAAGGTCTGAGGCTATGTACGAAGCATAAGAAAAGTCATCAAATGCAAGTCAGAAATGAAGCATAGGTTAATAGATCAGTAAGCATACCAGTAGTAAGTATTTCCAAGGTACTGGAAATAAGGAATACTGGATAGGTTGTGTTGATGTTATATGCACAGGAAATGAATCAAGAAGCTTATTGTTGACCTGCACCAAACTGGTTCAGTGCATGGATGACTGATACTATCCTATAAGCCCTATGTCCTATGAAATCATTTTTCCTGTGATCTGAAGTCAGACTAAGGCTGAGGAAATATTTTTCGCTTTTTTTCATTTTACAAGATTATATGCGAGCAGACTGAATATTTTTGTGCATTTAATTCTGCAATGAGTTTTGCTTAGTCAGCCATGAGGATGACTCAGAGGGATTCCCACACATATTGGGTGACTGTGAAAAATATGTCTGCATAAGGTTACCCTGTGGAAAAGCTTACAAATCACCAAACACATGTCCTATGTCATTATGCTACCAATCAATTCATCAGCCACAGATTTCACAAATATATGTAGACAATATGTAATCACTTTCCCACTCTTTGTCTAGCTGAGTCATTAAGGGTCACCTGACCTATGCTATACACAGCTCTTGCTGACTCATCATTATACCAATAAGAGTTATGAATATTTACTTTTTGACTCAAAGATATTGTGTAACTTGGTACTATCACAGTAAAGTTACAGCTTTAAGTATGAGAAACTAGTAGTATAGCCACCAATTTTGTCTATATAAGGAGCTGTTCCTTGCCCAATAAAAAATGCACAAGTGCCACTTTTACCCTCTTAGAATAAAATTGTGAGTGAAGTGTGAATCGACATTCAGCAAGTGCAGATCAAGGTTGGAGCACACTGTGCTCAACAACTAGCACAATATATCTGAGCTCACTATATTGAACGTCTAGCACATACCTTGAGCTCACTGTGTCTAACAACTAGTAAGACTAGTGTCCTTGTTTTTCTTTTTCTCTATCTCTGTCTGAAAATGTGTTTGAGATTCATGATTGTAAAACTAACATCTCTGTTTCTCTGTTTCATTTTCTCTGTCTCTCAAACTGTCTGTGTTGTGTTGGTGACTATTAGTGCTAACCATCTCTGTGATCACTGTCTCTGTGTGTTGTGATCATGACTGTGTTAGTATGTCTGTTAT
This sequence comes from Suillus hirtellus, assembly GCA_016695485.1. Taxonomy (NCBI): domain Eukaryota; kingdom Fungi; phylum Basidiomycota; class Agaricomycetes; order Boletales; family Suillaceae; genus Suillus; species Suillus hirtellus. The sequence goes on from MU172348.1 coordinate 61,949, forward strand.
AGCAGTCTGATTGTGATATTGTTTCTTCCTATCAACTTTCTCTCAAGTATTAAAGTTTCAGTCTCATTCTTACTCAGAAGTTTGGTGTTGTCTCTTTGTCCACTGAAGACTTAGGATAGTCTTGTGGAGAGATTTTATGTGTTGATAGTGAAATCACTGACCTCAGACATCTGTGTGTTATACTGGGCCAAAGTGGTCATTTGCAAGTTAGGCTTTAGCTATTGAAAGGGGACTTGATATTGAAATCCAAGGATGCCTGTCCCTGAGTTTGTTTGAATACTCATCGTGAGTTCCTTGGCAGCAGGTTCAATATTAGGCTAAGAGTGCTATGGTAGCTCTGACTAGGTCTGACAGTAGTCTCATCTGTTTTGTTATTGAGGGGGATTATCATTGTAACTCCACACAACTTGCTGCACTAAGTTTGTATGTGAATCATTGTTGCTGTGTGAAGTGTTAGAAGGAGTGTCTATTTGCTTTGTGTCACCTCTATATTGTTAGAGTGACTGTGTCTCCTGATATTCTGCTGTTGTGTTGTTATTGTTATTGTTGATGGCTGACCAATTGGGCTCTGTTTCTATTATTGTTGTGTTTCATATCCATATTGTTAGATTGACTGTTGACTGTTGACCATTGACTGCTAACTGTTGTGCAGAGCTATACATTGCTGACTGTACCTTAGGAGCAAAGACAAGCCACCTATGAACAACCATGTTATTAGTCATTGGTATTTGTCTGAATCGCTGACTATGGAGATATTTGGTTTTATAGGTGTTTATCTATAGATCATCTATCTAAGAAGACATCGTATATCAGATCAGAAATGTATCCATGCATTAGATCAGATCAGATTGGACATGGTTTGGATAAAATGTATGGATATGTAAGATATGACATTAGGGCGATAGGACAAAGGATGAATGATGCAGGCTAGCTGCAGAGGTATGAAGGTCTGATATACAGAGGTAAAGGAGTCTGAATGTGGATGTGCAGATGTAGATGTGCAGAGGTGCAGGAATCTGGATGGATAGAGGACTGGAGGCATGAATAAGGCAAAGGTTCAGATAAGGCATGGGAATATTGTTGGATATAAGTCTGCAATATAGGATATAACACAATGTCTCCTTTTCCTACATATTTAGAAACTGTCTCCAATAGTACTTTTGCCTTCTGCTTCATTGACTCAGACATAGCTGCCCATGTCTCCTTGAAGTTGTTCTTCATAGGTCATGCTGCCATCTTTGCTTGCATCAGGATTGTGAACATCACATTGTGAAGTTGTAGCATGGATGTCGAGCGACCTTGCATTAACTCCAGCCAGACCTGCAACATTTGTACTGTGAGTTCTTAGTCTTATACTTTCAAAATTGACTCACAATGTTAATGCATTCTTTTGCATTAATGCATCTGTTCTGTTTCAAGCAGAACATAGCTTCTGTTAGATCATTGATTGCATGCATGTTAGGAGTAGTGATTCTCATGGTATCAACCATGCACTTGAACCAATGTATGGTCTGAATTAAAAGATAAGCCTCAATCCAATGTTCACAACCTGATTTGAACTAACCTCCTTATAACCTTTCTGCACTCTTTCCAGTTCTTTCCACACTCAGTCCATCACCATGCCAGTATAGGGATTCATTTCTGACTAGGCTGGTAGAAACTGTCTTTACCTTACTTTATGTTGGCACTTTTGTAGCTTACATAAGCAAGTTATCTTTTCACCAGTTACCAGTATGAGTCAGAGTACTCAGTAAGTTTTCATGATATTTCCTCTCCTCTGAGCCCTAAGCCTAGTCCAGAAACTCTTTAGGGTTGAATAGCAGCTAGGTTCTGCAAGACCTAGCATTGTTCAGACTGACTATCTGAATTGTTGTACCTTTACTGGTTATCAATGGGTATGCTATTAATTTATCTGACAGTCCCAACAACACATATGTGCATGCAATCACTCTCTCCAACCACTTAGTCTCCTTCTTTGACTATTTTGACCCTGCCAGCCAATGAGTATGAAGGAGATCAACAATGTTGTCTTAATAGTTTGTAAGTGCATATGTATAGTCTTTGTTTTCATCACCAATAGTTCCCTTGTAGGCTTGAAAACACTTGACAGCAATTTTTTTTAATCTTCTTAATCAAAGGAAGGAATATCTGTATATTATCATCTTCAGCACCTTGTATCTTCTCAAACAAGCCCACTAGGACTTTCTGTGTGTCTGCATCCACTGTAGAGACTGATATCTTTGTAGCCTTGCAGAGGCTATATATGCGACCTATCTCAAAGTACAGTTTGATGCACAACTTGTATCAGTAACTTTTGAATTATTCCCTATGTGAAGCAAAACTCTCACATGCCAAGCACACACTACCTTCCCATATATTGGTCGCCCCAAGCACTGCATTATTGCTCATGTGCTTTCCTACACTTGAAGTGCCCTACATTGCACATCCATCCATTGTCCAAACTAACCTCACTGGTACATGTTCATATCAATTTCTCCATATTAGACTATATGATGTTTTAATAATTGCTCAATTCTCATGTCATGGATCTTTATTACATACCTTACCTACTTGCTTTGGCTCTGCTTCAGGGGCATATTTTCAGACATATATAAGTGCCTGTAGTTCATGTTTTACATCATTGAATCATATAGAAGCTCCCTGCACCTCACTATTAGTGTAAAGCTCATCCACCACATGCCATAGTCAGTAGCTATTGGCAATAAGAATATCCTCAACATCTATCATGAACCTCTTCTTGTAAACCCACCTTGCACTTTTCCTGCACTTCACACCACCCAAGTACTACCTTCTCATGCATTGGCTGCCCTAAGTGCTTTATTCTTGTACTTACACCTCATGTACTTTCCTATGCTTTATATCAGCTGACAAGCAGCACCCTCCACACCAATCTCTAGATCTCTGCTGCACTTGCTTTTCCTTTAGGGTCAAATGCACTTGTCACTACAAGCATAGCAGGTAGGCAAGCAGACCCAACACATAGTTTAGGATATTACCATCTGAATAGTTGTTTCTACACTGCATCCCATCTTTTCATCAATACCTATAATTCCTGGTAAGTCAGAAAGTTGTTGTCTTTTGATGCTAATAATTGCAACATGGCAAAGCTATGTGATATATATATGGTATATATCTTGTCCTAATCTCATTAATTTCAATAGATAATCTTCTAACTGGTATGTACCCCCATTACAATATTTATTGACTATACCAGCCAATGGACCATGAACTTGTGTCAAGTCCAGAAATGCTCTCACATCAGCAAGAGATCCAGTGCCAATGTCATGACCAAGTGGTGGTTCTTGAGGACTTTGGTCAATTTTGAATTTGGTGTATGAGTCAGTATATCATTTTCCCTTTGAAGCACTTCTAAGGCTCCCTCCCATCCCTTCTCATTATACTTATCTTCCATGTTGTATAGTATCAATATCATTTCTTCCTCTTGTGTCTCATTATAATTATGCAATGTTTCATAGTGACTGAGGTGATGTACAAGCTCAGCCTTTCCTCTTCCAATATCTCTGTTGCCTACATTGGTATTACTGATATACATGCACATCTAGATCCAATGCTATATACACAGTCTCTTGAAGACATTCTTGATACTGCATATCAGCCACATCTAGTGTCATGTCTCGATGTGCCACACAAATACATCAAGCAGTACAGCAGGTTGCATCACATCAGAAACCAACTCTAGATGTGCACTCATTTTTATAATGCACTATTACTCACCTTTGTTATATAGGACCACTTCCCACATTCCTATCCTGGTCAAGTAGCCTTTGACATCCCCAAGTTGTATGCATACATCTGTATGATCCTTTGCCTCCTTAATCATTATACTCCCCTTTCCCTCCAAATGCATAAGTTGCACTCAAAGCTTTTCTGCTTCGTTCATGTATCTCTTTGTGTATTTCTTCAATGCAGCAACATGATGCTGACCTGATGTAAATACTAGTGGCTCCTAGTCTGTGAATTTGACTTTCTTTAATGTTGTGGAGTCAGTTCAGCTGCCCTCTAACATTTGCCCAGGCAGAATGTGTGATCTCTTGATGATGATGGGAAGTGTGTTCATCTTCATCTCCCACTGAATTCCATTCTTCTCAAATAATGTGATCATTTTGTTCATATGTGTATTATTCTTCAGCTAATCATTTTACATTCTGAACTTCAACATATTCATAATTGTAAGGATATTAATTTTTCCCATTCCAAGCTTTGTAGCTACAACAGCCACATCACATCATTCGTTTTCAAGTACAACATCATCCTTTGTCAATGTTGCCTGAACCAGTCAGGTATTTAGTTTAAATGTGTTGCTACTTGAGGCAACCTTCTACATATTGTACATTATTTTTCTCACAAAGCATTACATTCACTCACATAGTTATTATTATTAGTAGCTTTCCTCTTGCCTTTGTGTGGTGTCATCTTGGTTGTGTTCAAGATATGTTTTGATCTTATTATCTTATCAATCATTACTTATCCTCATTGATTACATACTCTCCCTATCCTGAACCCTCAACAGCCTTATGATCTTATGCACTGCAGGCTTTCAATATATTAATTATTTTCTTGTACATACAAATCATTCTAGTATTAGCCATCTACATATTGTAAGAATGGTATGACCTGCAGTTTGCAATTATCACATGATATTTGAAAAGGCAGTCCTGGGAGAGACAGACAGCACCAAGAATACACTACAAGTTTATTAATTTCCTGCAAACAAAAACTGTGGTGCTATCCTACATCCAACTCACTCATTCATCTATATATACATTAAAATACATTAAAAGTATTATTAAGGTATTGTTATACATCCTTTCACATGAAATGCATCTTCTTGGCCAAATGTCATATCCCGTATTCCGGACCTACATCCGATAATATTCCCACACCTCATCCAGACCTTCAGATGTCCTATCCATGTCTCTAGTACCCATCCGGATCCCTGCACCTCTGCACATCCATATCCACATGTCCACATCCAGATCTCTTATCCTTCGCAGCTAGCCTGCATCATTCATCCTTGTCCCATTGCCCTAATGCCACATCCTATATATCCACGCATCTCATCCAGTCCATGTCCGATCTGATCCGATCCGATGTATAGATCCATTTCCTATCCAATATACGATAAGCTTCTTAATTCATTTCCTGCGCATATAATATTAACACAGCCTATTTGGTATTTCCTTCTTTCCGTTGTCTCGGCTATATCTATTACCGGTATGATTACTGATCCGTTTACCTATGTTCATTTCCGACTCGCATTTGTTAACCTTTGCATATGCTTCATACATAGCCTTGGACTCTGCTTATT